>OY759264.1:22062173-22094673 GCA_963662155.1 Lamellibrachia columna
TCACACAAAAACATATAGCACATGCTAATATAATGATAATAATATATAATTATTATAGAGCAATATGCATGAGATAACAGAAAGCGCTTGATATAACAAATTTAAGGTTAGCAACCAACCAGCTACTATCGTCAAAGTTGGGAAATGTTTACAACTTGATTAGGCATCTAACAATTCTACAACTATTGAATATTTATAGCGTAGTGATATTATAGCTTACATAATATAATATGTTTTATTTATTACAGATAATATTATCTATTAACATATTTTAGAGAATAATATTAATAGACTTAAATTCAAGGTTATCAACCGAACGGGTACTATCGTCACATTTTAAATTTGTTTTTGTGTATATGTTTATACTTTGGTATATTTATCATTATCTATTTATCAAAATGCTTTTATTGATTACCGGTTTATTTTGATGATTAAGCCAACTGACTGCCTAATGTCAAGCTGGATGGTTTACCCTGGTATACTCTGTTCGATATTTTTGCTCATATTGAATTGATTTGGATGGTGATTGGGTAACTTGGATCATTAGATTGTGTCAAAGTATGAACAGCCTCGTGTCATAGTGTATAAAGCCGGACCACTTTTGCCTTTTTCTGCTGTCAAAATTAATTTAATAGTTTGTCCAATGATGTCGTAATGGATAGTACATTGATTTTTTCCGAAATAGAAATTGAATTTAAGATTGACCTTTAAGCTAAAATATAAATTTATGTCAAAAAACTAGCTACCTTTATGTTGTTGTTGTTTACAGGGGGCAGCCAGCCTACGTCTTCAGCCAACAGGGTCATCCAAGTGAAGACCACAGAAGGAATTATATTGTCCCTGTGCAAATCAGATATTGTAAATGAACAGGTACATCAAATTTAAATTAATGTTCTTCACACATCCAACAATAACACTTATTCATTTGCATTAATACATGTAGGAAATTTGATTTTGTTTTTTACAAAAGTGAGAAAAATCTCCTAAAATGCTTAAAAGCGGTAAACCCAGAATAATTTAAGGTGTATGACCCATAATATGGAACATATATTTCTTATTTATTTCTAATCTTATATGATTTTGCAGGTGGATGCAATTGTCAGCCCTTCTGGTTGTGATCTTCAGCTGAACCGCGGCAGCATCTCTGGTGCTCTCCTTAGGTCTGGAGGGAGAACACTACTGGATGAATGTAGCTCCAAAGCACCAAGTGGCATCCATCTTGGTGATTTAGTGGTGACCTCTGGTGGACAACTGCAGTGCAAGTTTGTCATCCATGGAGCCTGCTGTTCGTGGGCCGATGGACCAGACAATTGTAAACAGGTAAATACAGAGACACTTGATGAAATTGATACACAAGTAATTTTTGTAAAGAAATGTCTGTTTCTGTCGATTGTCTGTACATGAGTATAACAATTAAATGTACGTTTTTATATATTGTGGTATCCGATGTCCTAACCACTACACTACCACGCTCCATATCACAGCTGTAGTAATAGTTTAGTTTTATTTAACAATAATAATAGCTGTTATTGTATTATTCACTTAGTGCTACAGTACAGACAGCTCCATAGTGGAGTCTCATTATATTGAACATGTGGAGATTTCGTCATACATTTTCACATATTGGAAGTTCTTTATATCCATTAACCATGCGTACATAAAACAGCACAGGCCAAAACGGGGATCTCAGTGTTGTTCCATTTACGCGGAGGTTCCTTCCATCAGGAGTCTTCATGGCAAGAGGTCATTGTAGATTTAATAAGATTTGCCATCCAAGCCAAAGGCCCAGATTGCAAGTGGACAAGGAAGCCATTGGCTTATCGAGAGTCCAACAATGTTCATATATGTGTAACCCACCCTCCTGAGATAGATATGTGTCAACCTTGTTTTTAAACATATTCACGCTGCTAGCAGTTATACAATCAAATTCGACCATTCCCCATGTCTAATATTACATTTAAGCCATAAACTACAGTGGTGATTTTGTTACTTTGTCTTCAGAAAAAAACCAGAATAAAACTGGTTTTGCACCTGTGTGTAATAATAATGTGTATGTAATTTCAGTATTATCTAGTTGTTTTCATAAACATGTCACATATCCAGCAATAATGCATGCCTATAACTGTGTGTATGATTGTTGTAGATTCTGAGAACTTTGATGGTGAACAGTTTCCAGGCGGCACACAACAAGAACCTGACATCTGTGGCTTTTCCTGCCATAGGCACGGGCCAACGGAAGAAGATCCCTCCTCATCTTGTTGCAGCCATCATGCTGGATGAATTCCAAAAATTCAGTCGTCTGAACCGACATACCAAACTGAGAGACATCCGAGTTGTGTACCCAAACATTGATCAGATCTTATGGGTGAGTTGAGAGGATCTGACAAGAAAACTTTCTTTTCCTACACCATCAGCAATAGTGTGGAACCTCACTATTGAGGTCACCTTCAAGACCGGGCCAAACTGACCAGAATAGCGAGGGACCATATTAGTGGAACTTAAGGTCCAATTCCTCTCTGTTATGGAAATAATTTGGGACTGTTCCAGGCTGACTATAATGGCGATGTGGTTGTATTACTGAGGTGACCATAATGCCGAGGTGGCTGTATTACTGAGGTGACCATAATGCCGAGGTGGCTGTATTACTGAGGTGGCTGTAATGACGAGGTGGCTGTATTATTGAGGTGGTCGTAATGGTGAGGTGGTTGTATTACTGAGGTGACCATAATGGCGAGGTGGCTGTATTACTGAGGTGGCCGTAATGACGAGGTGGCGGTATTACTGAGGTGGCTATATTACTGAGGTGACTGCAAAGCAAGGTTCCATTGTATATGACAATCACCGTAAAATGTAGAATTATTAGTAATTTGTTTTTCTGAGTTAAACATAATCAATTACTATGGCTTGGTGGGACTGAAGTCACGTGGTAGAATTCAACAACCAGTTCAGACAGTTAAGTTGTCACAATTGTGAGGGAATTATCACGTTTAAGCAGGACTTTGGGTGCCCTGAAAATCATAGCTGTTGTGAAATCCAAGAGCTTCTCGCTTAACCGACACACTTGGTCATCACAAAGGATGGGCACAGTACTTGGAACATTATAGGTATTACAGTATTGCAGTTCTCACTTTTGAGTATTGCAATGTATGTGCAATACTGAAGAAACAATTTTCTTTTAATTACAACTATTGAGTTTTACTTAGGCCCTACTCAACATTTCAGCTACCATCCCAGAATTCGGTTCCTGGTGAAGGCTACCAACGGTAGACAAAATGTTGAGTAAGTAAATCTAAGTAGTTGTAATTAAAAGAAAATGTTGTGCAATACTTTTTTTAAATGTGTATTACAGTAAATTGTGGATATATGAAATAAATCCGCAGCCCGACCGCAATACTGAAAACTAGATTAATACACGTGAAGTTATTACAAATTAATTAATTAAAAATTATTGCAAATTAATGTATGTAAAGTTATTGCAGTGAACTACCCAGGTAATGTAAACGTAAATGTTGCAAATTAATTAATATAAAATTAATAAATGTAAATTAATTAGTATAAAACATGTCATGTGTGATGTGATTGAAGTATACTGCATTATGTTTGCATGACAGAAAATAAATTGTATGTGTTGAATATGAAATAAACAATACATGTATCCTTGACTTTAGGCATTTGAAGAGGTGCTGCTTACAAGGAGTGCTGGCTTACTAGATGCATCTCAGAAATCAGGTGGCAGTGCTGGAGCAAACAATGGTAATTATCTACCTTTTTAGTGTAAATAATCTAATTTGGTATATTTGACTAGCCATATATATAGTTTTGATTGCGATTCCAATTGTTTAAATTGTTAAGTGTTGTTGTAATCAGGCGTTATGTCAACAAAGTATTTTTATTCATTCGAACCGGTATTTCATATGGCATGTTACATCTTTAATTGACAATACTTGAAGCTTCCAAAACTACGTAAAAGTCACCAATTTTGAACGAAAAGACAACGCATTCGACATGTCATTGTGCACACAATTGTGCTACTTCCGTGCGGAGTGCGTGTGTTCAGAAAAACAAATCATATGACTTTCTACTTTTAGAATAAATTTTAGTGAGATATTCTTCATTGTAGTTCTAAATGGTTAATTTTTATTAACTCGTAGGTGATGACTTTTGTTTCACATTAAAATATGCATTCTACCATGATCACCGTTGTCTGCTAACTAGCTAGGTAACATTTTCCTAGTAACGTTTGCAACCACGTCTTTGAATCATGTAACCTGGAAAGTACTGAGCTCAGTCCAGTCAAGTTTATCCTTGGTCAACGTACCAGCAATCAAGACTTTACAAGCCATCACTTGACCCTGAGAATTGTGGATGTTTCGTCCCGTGATGGGTTCAACCCACGCCGAGAGATGGTTCGGCCCAGTCATTTCGGCACACGGATCGTTAGGCCCAGTTTATAGAAAACCTTGTTGGTATTGAATTCACCTATGGTCGTTTTGGCCCATAGTAAGTCTAAGAATGGTCACTTCGGTCCACGCTATACATTGTGTGAATTATGATTGCACACAGTTACATACGCACATGCTCACACACTAATATACTACTACTAATAAAAAAAAATATATATATATAATTCTTATAGAGGATTATCCAAAAAATAACTGAAAGCACTTAACATAAATAAGTAATGATTCAAATTTAAGTAATTAATATGTAAAGAAAATGAGAAAAAAAAATTATTTGCCAAACAAAGTGGATGATATATTTAAATGCAGATAAAAGCATAATAAAAACTGACCTCGTACTTATAATACATATATATTTTACATTATTTTTGTCTTACAATATATATTCTTCATGCATCTGTATGGTTTCAAGATTAATTAGAATTAATTAGTACGAAGAAGTGTTAGAATATTTTTTCGAAAAGAATAATTTAAAGTATAACAATTTCCAGTTAGACTACGCAAGTCGCAAATATTAAAATTTTGTCAAATTATAGCAAATATCAAAGTTAATAAGTACTGTCGTTTCAACCCATGGACCAAAACACTGAGGAGTGCCTGACAGAAGGAGCCAGTGAGCCATAGCCAATCTGGCAGTGTCTCAACTGCCTCAGGACAGAGACCTGATGCAGCATTTTATTGGAGAGAATTACAATGGGACATGTCCTCTCCAACCAGAGCCTTGGAGACCAGACGATCTGACAATTTTCAACTCCTGTGCCAGAACCTCTGTTTTGCTGTGGCAGGGAAGTGTTTAGCGACACGAGAAAGAGACAAAGTTATAATTATTCTTGTGCTGTTATGATTATCGTGTGTGTTTTGTAGTCAAGCCTGCTACAACCAGTAACAGTATGATTTATAACATGACTGTCTTCTACTTGTTTTGTCACAGTTGAAGTAATGGCTGGGTCTGGTGCTGTGAAGACGAAGGAGGGCATTGTCATAGCTTTGTGCAAGTCAGAACTAGCACACCAACAGGTAAAATAATTTAGCATTTATTTTTATCTCCTTACGACATGCATCAATTTATCCAGCTGTTTGGTGTAATACTTCACAAGACAATTACGTGTATTATCCAAAAGTAAAGAATTTAGCAGGTTTGCTTTACGCAGTCAATAGAGCCATTTCAATGCTGTAAAATGATAAAAAAATATTGTACTGTGGCCTAGAAAGCATGTGCTGAAAACTGGTGAATGACGGCCCCATTTGAATTATTTTATTCAATTGATTTTAATGTTTCTATGTCCAGTGGTATATACGGCCTATATATGGCATTTATTATTGACCAGTATTTTATTTGCCTTTTTGCCATACTAGGATATTGGATGTGATCCAGTTGAGGCTTTTGGATGTAATCCAAAGAGGTTTTTATTTAAATACCCCTTTCTCTTCTGGAAAAAAGCCATGGAAAAATGTCAGGTGAAGAATAACTGAAAAGTGGTACCAACTGTTTAACACCAGATGGCGACACTTCAGTTGTTCCACACTAGTCAAATTACAATAATTATGGGTCTTGCTGATTAAAAAAGGGGTGTATGCTAAGAAGGACATGTACGCTTAATAGGTCGAATATGGCATATGGAATTCTATGGCATGTTACTCACCTCAAATATGTCACATCTTTGAATAGCTAACAAAATGCTTTAGCTTTTTCTCTGTTGAAGCTACATTGATTATCCTTGGAACAGGGCGACATTACTGCATGTTATCAAGCAAGAAAACTTAATCACTAAGTATTATACAAAACTTGAGGATTGGAAAAATTCACCACCAGAGACATGCATGGGATATCCTAAAATAGCTCAACCAGTCAGTGAAATATTATTGCATCGTCTATGCATAGATAACCATTCAACATTATAAACACCCTATTTATCACTATGGTGATAACTCCAACCCTGATGCTAGTTGGAAATCTTGAAAGAAATGTGTACTAATGCATGCTTTTCTGTATATGCCATGTTTCCCTGAAGCCGTGCTGCAGGCACATACAACACAAACAATCATCAACATACAACACATACAACACAAACAATCATCAACATACAACACATACAACACAAACAATCACCAACATACAACACATACAACACAAACAATCATCAACATACAACACATACAACACAAACAATCATCAACATACAACACATACAACACAAACAATCATCAACAAACATGGCTTTTTAAATGCTACATTGGGATGAGGTAGCATAGTGATTAGAACATGAGACTCTCAGTTAAAACCGCTTCTTCAACTGATTATGCCTATCGCAAATCCAGTTCACTGGTGTCCAAATATGTAGTGTGTGAATAGTCTGTAACATCTGCAGTCGATTTAATAAAACTATGCCTACTTTTGTTCAAATTATCGAAAGAATTGACTTTAGTCATTAGATCTGATAAGGATCAAAATAGTGGATATCCAAAATGGTAAACACCATGTGGGTCAATGCTGATCATGGGCGTGACCTCCATCCTCTCACATCACATGACAAAGTTACGAAATTTCATCAAGAAAATTGTGATTTTTCAGCACTTCGATTTTCACTTCAGTTAATGCTTGAACAGGCATTAACTAATTTAATAGTTTGTCTGATGATTTCACAAAAACTACATACAAAAGTTGCACAAACGAGCTAGCATGTTGCAGTGGATACTAGGTAGATTTGGTTTTTCATTAAATTAATTTGAAATGAGACTAGCAAAAAAATGTAATTGATTAAGCACCTTTAAGAGAAACGGTGTTCAAATCCTCTTGCTGCCATTTAGAATCTTGGGCAATTTCGTTCACTCCACACTGCCTCAGTTCGTTCAGCTGTACAAATGGGTATGTGGTGGCTATTGTAGTTATGTGAACAAAGTCGGTGCAGTAATTGTAGCGTGGCTGAATGCTTCCCAGAGGAGTCGAGTTGGTGTTGGAATGAACACCCAGGGTGAAGTGTAAAGCACTGAGTGGTCCTACGGACTGGATAACGTGCCCTATAACAATGTTTTTACTTTCACATTTTGCAGGTAGACGCAATTATGCACACACCAGGACGTCAGCTTAATTTGAAAAATGGTCCTGTGTCTAAGTCGCTGCTCCAGATTGGCGGCCCCACACTCCAGCGGGAGTGTGCCAGGTCTGCTCCAAATGGCATCAAGTTCGGTGAAGTAATACTGACCTCTGGTGGGAACCTGCAGTGCCAGTGCGTCATTCACGGAGCTTGTTCCACCTGGAATGATGGTGAAGACACTTGTAAAGAGGTGCGGTGACACCGGTACATGGACATATACTCTGAGGACATTACTTATCAGGACATTTACTCTCAGGACGTTTGCTGACAGAATATTTCTTTATATGACATGGTCATAGGACATTTTTTCAGTGAGAATTTGTTTTCAGGATATTTCTCATATGGCACATGGTCAAAGGACATTTGCCAACAGAATATTTTTTTTCAGGACATACTTCTCTCAAGTCATTTGTTTATAATATATTTGCCCACAACCCACAGGTTATGCTCAAATTACAAGGCAGATCCTGAAGTGATTTAAATATGTGCCATTCCGGCTCTTTCTGAAGTGATCGAATAGATATTACAAACATCATCTCATGGATCAAACATATTTGCTTAGACAACCAGTATTCCTGATGCACAAACTGTTGGCATTGCATTTGTTTATGCTGTCTCTATCACTTTGTGAGTAGTTCTGTTTGCTTTTTAATAGGTTTTGAGGAGTTTGATGGCCAACACTTTACTGGAGGCACACAGCAAGAACTTGACGTCTGTCGCTTTCCCTGCCATAGGCACTGGTCACCGGAATTTCCCCCCACATGTTGTTGCAGCAATTATGCTAGAGGAGGTCATCAAGTTTAGCCACCTCAACCCAGGAACCCCGCTGAAAGATATCCGATTTGTGGTGCATCCAAAAGCTCATTTGATCATAAAAGTAAGTATGGAGAATCTATTTTTAACAAGATTGCCATCCAAAACTACAAGTTCAGGGTGGCAAGTGGACAAGGAAGCCATTGGCTTATCGAGAGTACAACAGTTTTTTTATCTATGTATAGCTCGTGACGCCCTTACCAGATATCTGTCAATTTAATTTTTAAACAAATTCACACTACTAGCATTAACACAATCGTTTAACATTTTGTTCCATTCATTTATCACCCTCTGTGAGAGCACTTTCTCATGTCCAACCTACACTGTTCCTTAACTATTTATGCTATATGTCCTCAGGTTCAACTGCCTTCTTTAAGTTTGAAGAACATATTCCTATCAGTATCCTCAAAACCATTCATTAGTGTGGGGTGCGGTGGTCGTGTGGTAGAGCATTGGGCTTTCAGTCGAAGGGACCTGGGTTCAAAACCACCTCCCCTGTTTTGAAGCTTGGGCAATTTCGTTCAGCCCACTTTGCCTGTGTCTTTCGGAAGAGACAGTAAAAGCCGTTGGTTCCTTTTATCTGGTGTCTATGCCATGGGAACTAAAAGAGATGTGATGGACTCACTAACTCTAGAGAAGGACACTCTTAAAAACCAGGATCACTACATTGGAAATAAGTGTACTCTGGTGTGTTTTAATGTGCTATCCTTGGTATTACTGGATACCAAATCTCTAGCGTTGTCAAACCATTAAGCAGCTTTCATTACTAAGGTCTCTCAGTTCTGGAATCATTTTAGTTGCTCTTCGTTGTATTCTATCTTGCGTATCTATGTCCGTCTTACGATATTGTCTCCATGCTTGTATGCAATATTCCAAATGAGGCCTGACTATTGCTTTGTACAGTGGTACAGTTAACTGTTTCTCCTTATATGTGATAGTTCTCCTAATAGGCTCTAGAATTTGATCACCATTTGAATTAGCAATCCCAAAAAGTTTTGTTGACTTGTGTATCACAACATTGTTACAGAAAGTTAGAAAATATTGCAGCAAAGATGCATATTTCCTGCTCAGGCATTCAGTGATGCATGTTTCTTGTCCAGGCATTCATAGAAGCATGTTTCTGGCCCAGGCATTCAGTGATGCATGTTTCTTGGGCAGACATTCAGAGATGCATGTTTCTTCTTCAGGCATTCAGTGATGCATGTTTCTTCTTCAGGCATTCCGTGATGCATGTTTCTTCTTCAAGCATTCAGTGATGCATGTTTCTTGCTCAGGCATTTAGTGATGCATGTTTCTTGGTCAGGCATTCAGTGGTGCATGTTTCTTCTTCAGGCATTCAGTGATGCATGTTTCTTGCTCAGGCATTTATTGATGCATGTTTCTTGGTCAGGCATTCAGTGATGCATGTTTCTTCTTCAGGCATTCAGTGATGCATGTTTCTTGCTCAGGCATTTAGTGATGCATGTTTCTTGGTCAGGCATTGAGTGATGCATGTTTCTTCTTCAGGCATTCAGTGATGCATGTTTCTTCTTCAGGCATTCAGTGATGCATGTTTCTTCTTCAAACGTTCAGTGATGCGTGTTTCTTCTTCAGGCATTCAGTGAGGTGCTTCTGAATGATTCCTCCACCCGAGACATCATTGTAAAGACTCGTGAGGGAATTGTGTTATCGTTGCACAAGACAACAATTGCTGATGAGCAGGTACAAGAGTTAGTAATTAATTGCATGTCTTTCATTTTGTTAAGGACTTTGCAAAATATTACCTAGTTTCACTGTCGGTCACCTGCTAATCTTAAGCAGATTGTGATAACATTTTATTTTTTTAATGTGGTTCAATAAAACACACTTGAGTGGTCAACATACATATAAGAAAAAATATAATACTACATAAATATAATACTACAGTTCAATCCGCTTAACAGAATCACTGATAACAAAATCAGCCGTATAGTGGAATAAAAAACATTGGCCGGGACGGGATCATTCCCTATTCCTGCTGTACTAAAATGCACCGCTTAAGTGAATCAACCGCTTAATAAAATCAAATTGCTCAGGCCAGAAGTGATTCTGTTAAGTGGAGTCCAGTTTAGCAAGAGTTTACGATAAAGACAACCAAAGTGTGTACGTATTGCTTCAATTTTCATCTATAATATAATATATAATCTATTATATAATATAATAATTGCTTCAATTTTGGTCTATAATGTTGCAGGTAGACGTTCTCGTTCACACGCCCGGTCGCAAGCTTCGACTGAAACATGGTGCCCTTTCCAGTTCACTGCTCAAGATCGCAGGGAAATCACTGCAGGATGAATGCGACCAGATTGCCCCTGAAGGCATCCAGTATGGTGAGATAGTGGTGACATCTGGTGGGAGACTTCAGTGTCAGGAGGTTGTACATGGAGCCTGCTGTGACTGGATTGAAGGAGCTGAGAAGTGTAAAGAGGTATCAACTTGATGCAATTTTTTTTATTTTCCGTGCTCACATTAAACTGTAGCTATCATTGCAGAGGTCAAATGTAGCTGAATTTGGTTGAATTTGGGTTCTGATGTAGGTAAATAGTTTTATGTCATGTCGATACAGATCATCAACATACAGTATTGTGCAGGTACAATGCATAACCATTTTGACTTTTCCAACTCTCCCAAATACGTCTCCCAAATACGTCTAGGTAATATTTTGTGGAGAGTAATCAAATCTGTAAAATATTAGAGCACAGCAGAGTAGTTGTTTGAACATCAGACTCTTCATAGAAAATACTTGGGTTCAAATCCTCTTGCTGCCATTTTGAAACTTGTGCAATTTCATTCACTGCAAGTTGCCTTAGTTCGCTCAGCTGTATAAATGAGTACCTGGCCATAAACAGTGGTCGAGCCTCATTATTACGCAGATTCAGATGTAAGATATTCGGTTGCGGACTCTGATTTTTTGTCGCCAGGGGAAATGCCAAATGGGCCTGTCTTACAAGGGCATTCGAGTGCCTACACTCTGATCACCGCACTGATCCAATTCATAACTAGCACTTGTTTTGCGGGATGTACTCCTCGTATTTGTCAAACCTACTTAGAATTGCTTTAACATTTCTCAATAAACATCAGGTGAACAATGTCATTGAATGACGTGTTTGTTTTACGCTGCCGCCGGAATCAGTCACAGCCGCTATCGCTGGCTTCGCTTTTGGCGATTTGTAAATTGCAATTGAGATTCACACGTACGAATCAGATGAACAGTCTTAAATGCAATTTAGTATGCAATACCAATAGAACATGCACTTCAGTGAAATGGCATGCTTCCATTGCATCGTAAATCTAATCGTTTTTGCGACGTGAAACCAACATGCCAAATGCCTAACCCAAGGTGCTACTGGTGCACGAAAATACGAATTAGTCATCAGCATATGAAACAGTGAATCGATGTTAAGTGGTGTGTCGTGAATTTATGCTTCGGTCGAGATCGGTTGAAAGACGAAGTGAAGCAATTATTAGTTTTACCTATTGTCATTTTCTATGTTTAATCAGCTTTCATTGCGTGTGTTAACTGTGTAGTAGCTCCCTGGTGGCAGATATGGGAACACCTAACCCGTCTCGCATACAACGCAGTCCGAAATCATGGGCCCCGACCACCGCATTATAATGAGGCTTGACTGTATACATGTTTGAATAATATAATGGTATTTGTAATTGTAACATGGCTGAATGCTTCCAGGAGAAATCAAGCTGGTGTTGGAATAATGAATTGTTTGTTTCCATTCATGTCGGCCACTGGGGTCGAACTCTGCCGGCTCAAGCCATCTGTCTCCAAACACCTCAGTCACTCGTTGTTTACAACTCTACTGGCTCCAGTCCCACATCTTCTTTTACGTAGTCAATAAATGTAAAGGTTGTTCTTCGATGGCAGGCTCCTCCATGTGCTGGCTGTCCCAGAATGGTCCTCGATGCCATACATCATTGTGTCTATAGCAGTGCCCTGCAAATCTCAGTCTCCTTTTCTGCATCTTGTCTGTAACTTTGCTCAGTCCGCTGTACAGATCTGTGTTAGTCAAAAGGTGCTGCCAGTGAATGTTGAATGCGGTTTGCAGTATTCTTCTGTAACATCCATCTAATTTTTTTTAGTGCTTTTGTTATTGTCCATGATTCGTATTTATAGAGGAGCACAGAATAATCATTGTTTGATTTTGTATGGGAGTGTAACTGTCACTGTAATGTAACTGTAGTGTACTTTCATTGTTTATCTAGGCACCTATTAAACTGTTATTAGTTTTAAGTTAAATTGGTTGTAAAAAAATAAAAAAGCAAGGTGTTATGTTTAAGGCATTCCGAATGGCCCATTGGAGTCAAACTTGTTGCAGGTCCTGAGGAACTTGATGTCTAATACCTTCCTGGAAGCGCACAGCAAGAACTTCTCATCTGTGGCATTCCCATCCATGGGGACTGGCCAAAGGAATTTCCCTCCACATTTTGTTGCCACAATCATGCTGGAGGAACTCCTCAAGTTCAGTCGTCTCTACCCACAAACATCACTGAGGGATGTGCGATTTGTAGTCTATCCAAAAGATTTTGAGACTGTGCAGGTATGTCCGTCTGTACAATTATATATAGGGCCTGTATAATTAAAGTGGCATGTTCAGAATTGATTGTAAGGATGCAGATGGTTTGAGAAGCAGTCGTAAATCTACGCAGTGCAAAAACAAGATTGATAATTTTTAATCTAATTTATATGTCCACAGTCTCACCTGTTATGTGATGTTGCCAAGAAAGTATTTCATCAAGGTATGTTATGCCTGTGTACAAATTCTCTAATATAGTTACTATGAGGACACATGCTGGACCATGATTTCTATAAACTAAAATTTGTTCAGCATTGTGTGATGTTGTTACGCCTGGAATGAACAGATGTGTTTATCTGATGTAGGCATTTGAGGAACTGCTACTGAGCTGCTGCTCGGGCTTGCAAGAAATGTTTCATGCACATCCAGTTACACCAGACGAAGGTGCCAGTCGTAAAGCAGTGGAAGGTATTCACATTTTTCATCAACTGTCTGGTACTTTACTACTTGTAGCCACTAGTGTCTCCTTACGGTGTAGCAGAATTAGAAGTAAAAGTGAAGTGAAAGTTTATTCAACAACAACAACAACATAATACAATATAATACATAATACATAATACATAATGCTGCTGCTGCTGCTGCTGCTGCTGCTGCTGCTGCTGCTGCTGCTGCTGCTGCTGCTGCTGCTGCTGCTGCTGCTGCTGCTGCTGCTGCTGCTGCTGCTGCTGCTGCTGCTGCTGCTGCTGCTGCTGCTGCTGCTGCTGCTGCTGCTGCTGCTGCTGCTGCTGCTGCTGCTGCTGCTGCTGCTGCTGCTGCTGCTGCTGCTGCTGCTGCTGCTGCTGCTGCTGCTGCTGCTGCTGCTGCTGCTGCTGCTGCTGCTGCTGCTGCTGCTGCTGCTGCTGCTGCTGCTGCTGCTGCTGCTGCTGCTGCTGCTGCTGCTGCTGCTGCTGCTGCTGCTGCTGCTGCTGCTGCTGCTGCTGCTGCTGCTGCTGCTGCTGCTGCTGCTGCTGCTGCTGCTGCTGCTGCTGCTGCTGCTGCTGCTGCTGCTGCTGCTGCTGCTGCTGCTGCTGCTGCTGCTGCTGCTGCTGCTGCTGCTGCTGCTGCTGCTGCTGCTGCTGCTGCTGCTGCTGCTGCTGCTGCTGCTGCTGCTGCTGCTGCTGCTGCTGCTGCTGCTGCTGCTGCTGCTGCTGCTGCTGCTGCTGCTGCTGCTGCTGCTGCTGCTGCTGCTGCTGCTGCTGCTGCTGCTGCTGCTGCTGCTGCTGCTGCTGCTGCTGCTGCTGCTGCTGCTGCTGCTGCTGCTGCTGCTGCTGCTGCTGCTGCTGCTGCTGCTGCTGCTGCTGCTGCTGCTGCTGCTGCTGCTGCTGCTGCTGCTGCTGCTGCTGCTGCTGCTGCTGCTGCTGCTGCTGCTGCTGCTGCTGCTGCTGCTGCTGCTGCTGCTGCTGCTGCTGCTGCTGCTGCTGCTGCTGCTGCTGCTGCTGCTGCTGCTGCTGCTGCTGCTGCTGCTGCTGCTGCTGCTGCTGCTGCTGCTGCTGCTGCTGCTGCTGCTGCTGCTGCTGCTGCTGCTGCTGCTGCTGCTGCTGCTGCTGCTGCTGCTGCTGCTGCTGCTGCTGCTGCTGCTGCTGCTGCTGCTGCTGCTGCTGCTGCTGCTGCTGCTGCTGCTGCTGCTGCTGCTGCTGCTGCTGCTGCTGCTGCTGCTGCTGCTGCTGCTGCTGCTGCTGCTGCTGCTGCTGCTGCTGCTGCTGCTGCTGCTGCTGCTGCTGCTGCTGCTGCTGCTGCTGCTGCTGCTGCTGCTGCTGCTGCTGCTGCTGCTGCTGCTGCTGCTGCTGCTGCTGCTGCTGCTGCTGCTGCTGCTGCTGCTGCTGCTGCTGCTGCTGCTGCTGCTGCTGCTGCTGCTGCTGCTGCTGCTGCTGCTGCTGCTGCTGCTGCTGCTGCTGCTGCTGCTGCTGCTGCTGCTGCTGCTGCTGCTGCTGCTGCTGCTGCTGCTGCTGCTGCTGCTGCTGCTGCTGCTGCTGCTGCTGCTGCTGCTGCTGCTGCTGCTGCTGCTGCTGCTGCTGCTGCTGCTGCTGCTGCTGCTGCTGCTGCTGCTGCTGCTGCTGCTGCTGCTGCTGCTGCTGCTGCTGCTGCTGCTGCTGCTGCTGCTGCTGCTGCTGCATAGCTGAAGTCTTACAACTTATAAGGTGCTATGCCCTTCTCAAACTAAATAAATGCAATATAAGTAAAACATTAAATACAAAATAGCATTCACAATTCACTTATAAACTTATTACAGTGGTGCTTGAGCTAATTATAAATTAACTAATTGACATAACTTTCATATTGTTTTACTCATAAAATCATATTATATACCAGGTGGGTAGTATGAATGAATGAACGATTACTGTTCCTGTGATAAAAATAGTCTGGGGACATCGTATAGTTGCAATCAGTCCACCAGTTGTCTACACCATCTCTAAGCCTCGCAAGGTCTCTGCCTGATTGCAGATTTTTATTTTTAATGAACCACATTTCTTATAATGCAATTTAGCATTATCTGTTTATTTTGAATGTTTCTTACAAAATCCTACGACAAGATTATTTCCATGTGGGGTGGGCTAATTTCTTGACTTTCAAGAATATTAAAAAAGAAAATTTTGCATTCTGATTGAGCTTGACCAGATGTATACCATAAGATAATTGTAATAACAATTGCAAACCAAACTGAAACAGTCTTCCGAAGTTCATTAAAATTGTTATGTGCATTGTCTTGATTACAGGGACTGTGAATGCAATTGACCAAATAATAATGATTTTTTGTTTTAGGTAATTTGCAGCTGCCTAGCAACTGGACCCCAATGACTAGTTCAGATTATGTTAAACTGGTAGACCTGGCGCCAAGTAGCGGTGAGTACCGGGAGGTGACTACTTTGATGATGAGTACTGCAGCTGGCAACGTCAAGCGCATCCACAAAGTGAGTGCAACAAGTAATTATTGCTTTAAGCATCACAATTTTTACATACCAGGTACCTGTGAAATAATATAATAAACATAATAAACTGACTTCTTTGGCACCAATATTCTCGGAAAATCCAAGCTCAGTGGCGCAACAAAACCAAAGGATTAGGCATTCTCGTTATAATGATAGTTAGTGTTTTACTCCAACTCTGTTCAAATGTGTTCTGTTTGCTGCAGAAAACATTTAGTTATCATCTGAATTTTTTGTATATGCATAAACATTGTTTTATACTTGAGTTCTGGCGTGAACACGTATGCATTGGTTCAAATTAAGATGCACCATAGGCTCCTGTAATTTTTTTAGCACATCTCAAATTTGTTTTATTTGCCGGTTATTTCTGCAGTCAACTTTAGTTCATAGTATGTAAACCAATACCATCTGCATGTTTATCTTATTCGTTATGGTTTTTTCCCAGATTAGTCTATTTTACTGTTTGCTATATCATTTGCTTTATTATATTTGACTATGTACTACATTATGTACTAAATAATATGTACATTAGAACATAATTTTATCCAACAGTTAAGATTCTTTATAAATAATAGTTGTTGCTGTTGTTGTTATTATTTTAGATTGAGAGAATTCAGAATCCAAGCCTTTACCTCAAATACCTGGTGCACAAAGAATCGGTGATGAAACGTTGTGGTGAATCAGCCACCATTGAACGGAGCCTATGGCATGGTACAAGTGCAGATACCGTGAGCGGTATCAACACTGATGGCTTCAACCGCAGCTATTGTGGCAAGAATGGTTTGTATATGTCCTCTAATATTTAGTTTTCTCCTGACTCATAAAGGAACCACACAATATCCTAGCTATAGGTGAGTCTTTACCACTCATTATGTTGGTATTACAGTCTGGCTCATTGAAATAAGACCATCACAACTTAACAATGTTAGTGTCCAATTATGAATCATGTACATGTTTTGTGCATTTTCGTTAACAATTTATCATTAGTTGATGCACCAACAGTAGTGCCAGTTTGTGCTTGCAAGCTTTTACGATGAGAAAGCTTTTAAAATACCGAAGATGTAGAAGAAAAATGGATTAACAGCATCAAGCATTGTACAGGTGGTGGACCCAAGTAGGTAGAGAGATTGCAAGGAGACGCCAACAACCTAACTGAGGCTCTGGCTACACATCAAGCTTTTGTGGCTACACATCACCAAGCTTTTGTGGCTACACGTCATCGTCAAGCTTTTATGGCAACAAGCTTTTGTGGCTACACATCAAGCTTTTAAAAGCTTACTCGTCATAAAAAACTTACTAATTTGTTTCTGAAAAAACCGGTAGCGGTCTTATTTCAATGAGCAAGACTACGTAGTGTCAAAGGCATGGAGCATGGTGTGTGGTTATTGTGGTATTAACAAGACTGATGACGAAATGTGTGGAAATTTAAGAGTTTTGGGTTTAAGGCTGTTTTAGTGAATGGGTGCAATAGCCAATCAAAATATAATTATTGTGGTGACAGCGGTCTTCAACTTCAAATTACAGTGTCATCTAATTATTGTGGTGACAGCGGTCTTCAACTTCAAATTACAGTGTCATCTAATTATTGTGGTGACAGCGGTCTTCAACTTCAAATTACAGTGTCATCTAATTATTGTGGTGACAGCGGTCTTCAACTTCAAATTACAGTGTCATCTAATTATTGTGGTGACAGCGGTCTTCAACTTCAAATTACAGTGTCATCTAATTATTGTGGTGACCGCGGTCTTCAACTTCAAATTACAGTGTCATCTAATTATTTTGTTTTATTTTAGCATAACAAAATTCGTTTTGTTTCAATTTACAGGCACTGCCTATGGCCAAGGTGTCTACTTTGCCACAAATTCGAATTACTCGTGTGGATATGCTAGACCAAGTGGTGATGGCAAAAAGCAAATGTACCTTGTGCTTGTTTTGACTGGTGACTACACTAGAGGTTCTAGTGCTTATCGGGTAACACCGGACAATCCTGCTAGGCCAGGTTTCAAGTTTGACTCAGTTGTTGACGATGTTTCAAACCCACAAATGTTTGTCATATTCTTAGATAACCAGGCATATCCAAAGTACTTGATAACGTTTGATTGAACTAATATGAACCTTTGGACGAACTTCCATTGAATTTGCTGTGATAGTGTTGTATGCACAGAACATAAGTGAAAATACTATATATATATATATATATATATATATATATATATATATATATATATATATATATATATATATATATATATATATGCAGCATTGTAGCCTTCAAGAAATTATATGGGTAAATGTTTCCTTAAATGTTCTTAAGACACCAAATCATTTTTAAAGTTGCAAAGGAAATGAAGAGTTCCTCAGAATTATGGTATTTAATACAACAACAGTCAAACTTCTAAGTTCTGTAACTGCAAACATGATTTAGATTTTTACGTATATGCAGTGTACGTGATTGTGCTTGCCTGTTTGCTTACATGCATGGAATTTTATTAGTTATATGCTTTAGACACACATATAAATATTTGAACTGTATATGACACATTTATTGTTATTCTCTTAGGTCTTAGATATTGTTTCGATATGTGGTGCATTCAGAAATCACACAGAATTAAATTTCCAGAAAAGATTGTTATATGCTGGTTGCTCAGTGTCTAGATATTCTATGAAGTGCCATATTACCAGTACCGACGTTACAGCCAAATGATATCGTGTCAAACATGCAGTTGTATGTTTGATAATGTCTTTTAATTGATATGTCATGGCAATGTTATCTGTCTGCACTGATGGCCATGTTTATGATTTGTTTATGACACGCTACTCTTACAAATATGGCTTTCATAATAAAACAGTGTAAATTTTGTATTTCCCTGAGCGTGTTCTTTTGTTTCACGTTGACATTGTTAAGCCCTTTGCATCTTAAACGGTGTGATACAGGGGTTTGTCCTGGTACTTATCTCATTGGGGCATTCTTTTGTGTACGTCACACAAAAGGCCAACCATGCTAACCATGAAGTTGGCCTGAGAACTAGTGGGTACGGACATAAGCCCTTATGGACAAAAGCCCTCACCTTTTCAGAGAGGGTAGAACAAAACCCCTCACCTAGCTACTGGCTTCAACATGATTTACATTAATTGGATGTGGCTTCTTTTATTAATTGAGTAGCATACGTTTCAAAACAAGCTGACTTTCTTTGAAATGGCTTCTACGAGTGGACTCGAGTGAATGTATGAGACTGGTTGTAGAGTAATTGCGATTTCCAATGGCTGTTTGACTGGGGTACTCGTTTGAACGTTACTAATTGCATTTCATAGACACTTACCACAGGTGAGTACATATTTCGCTATATGATAATATGGCTAGACCTCACTACAACATAAATTATATTATGCAATATAATAAATGTTTATTTCCAACAAACTGTCCATATATATAATATATATGATACAAGTAAAATTTACTTCACGATTAAAGGCTCGGACTAAAATTACAGCGGTTCATGTATGCGAGGAACAGCTGTCGTCTATCATAGATAGGTTGTCGAATAACCGCACGGCATTTGGCCAGAAAAGTAATCGTGCTACGTTCGGAAGGTGGCAGCTCGTTACGGTCTCCACCAAAGGATCTAGTCTCTGTTGTTTTAATTCATTCGGCAGGTGGCACCACGTTACGGTCTCCACTAGATATTCCCGCCATGTATAGTAAAATTTCTTTGTACCATCATCTCACCGTCAGTTTCAGGGATCGTGCCTCAGTTACACTTCCTAGTGTGTTACAGACGACTATAGGGCACAGTAATTTTAGATATGTGTAATTTAAAAAAAATCATCATCTGACATGACTGCTTTTGAGCAGGCACATTGGCAAGTTTGCTGGTAGAACATGTTGAAAGTGTAACTGGATTTTTAGATGATTTCAATAGGCGGAAGGATTGTTGGCGATTTTTCGCCACAATGAACTTGTGCGTAGTAATTCATGCGAAAATTACGGGTATGACATTTTAAATGGATTAGAAGTACGAGACTTTGACTAAACTCGATCAGCATGTCAATGAGATGATGGCAACGACAGGTAAGAAGTTTCAGAATTTGGGATGGTCCCGTTTTTTTATAAAAAAAAAACTAACATGATCGCCAATGGGAAACGTAACAGTAGGCTGAAGCAGCTGAACCCTTCACGTGTGTCATTTTAGGGGTCTCAATACCCCTTAGGCCATGGAGGGGGGTTTAGACCCCCTGTGTCCGTGGTAAGTATTACGGTAAAGGACAAAGTATATAGGCATACACCGGAACTAGTATCAATGTAAAGACTGAAGTATTCGAAGGATACTAATATTAACCCTTGTGCAAGTAGAACGACACGTGTTGCCTTTAATATGCCCTTCCATTCTCACACACCTTAAATTCAAGCAATGCACTACACAATTTGAAATGCGATAACATAGATTTTCACTGAAATTCTACAATGTGACAAATGTCTATCATAACTTAAATTAAAGGGAATAAAAACAACGATTGCTTGAAATCATATTATATTACATATTGTGGTAAATTTCCACAACACCGAATTCATTAGAAAATCAGTTAACCAATAATTCCAAACAATACTCTGTTCTACCGGCCTGCCTCAATTATGCTTATCGGTTTCGACGTGACGTCACTGATGACAAGGAAGTGCTACAGTATTGGGACTTTCCATTCATTCACCGTACCATTGACATGGATAGCGCGGTTGTTTAGAAGCGAGCGTCAGAATGGTTTAGCGTGCGACATTTGATTGTAATGAAAACAGTAGTAAGAACATACAGATGGTTTAAGTTCCCTGCGGAGCCAACTTTGTTTAAAAACTTCAAACCGACGAAGCACTGCCGGCTTTGCCCGCTTCGAGAAAACTTGCTTCGGCTGCGATCCGGACCAGAGAAGATGACAGCCCTGCGTTATACTGGTGCTAAAATCAAATTGAAAGAAGATGTGCCAGCTAGCATTATTCCCAGTAAGCCTAGGGAAGTTGTGTTGCTGCCATCAATCCGTAGAACACAGGCAGCGACACGGCGTCGACTACCACGGTCCACCTCGGATCGAAGCGAGCTGACCCCGATCTGTCCAAGCATCAGAGGAAATTCTCCACATAAATTTGCTCAATTAAATCAAACACAAAGCAACGTCGGTGATAAGCGATTATTGTATTGTGCATACAACCTGCATAATGGTCTTTGATATGTATAGTGCTTTTTATCAGATTATTCTGAACGTGACGTATGGTCTTTTATTCACACCTGCTCACTGTGCAAAACAAACAAAGCATATTGTACTTCAACAGTATCTAGTTAAACTTGGCATCTTTCGATGACACGTACATGAATAACAAACCCTTAAAGTGAAACATCAGTCACCGAAATCACCAAGCCTAAATAACATCGGCCGAATTCACCTCCCACCAGGCCATTATAAAGTGACCGGATTCATGCACATGGCAGTTGGGCCGAATTCACCTAGGGCCGAAATCACCACCACCCGTCTGCACTACTGCTATTGCGATGTTTAATTTCTGACTTAATCATGAAAACGACCACATAGAGCCGCCAAATTCTCCTCATACAAACAAACAAAAGGTAGCTATATCTTATATGCCTTGTTCCGCGAAGCTAGGCAAAGGAGATGGCAAGTTTTTGTTGTTGTAAATTTGTATCAATATGTCGAAGTAAGAGTAATGTTTTGATAAGGTCATATGTACATGCGTATGGTAAGTATATGAGGACACGTTTGGCGGTTTCATGGTTAACTCAGAAAGTAAATAACATCGAAGTCAAAGGTTACTGGCGCCGCTAAACTACTCCGAAAGAGCCGAATTCGAAGATGATTCTGCGGTAGGCCTTATCACTTACTACTAGCGGTTCGAAATCGTTACATTGTACTTTTTATTCTGGAAATTGACATCGCCATCACTAGTAATAACGCGAGTGTAACTATCCTGAAGCATTGCACAGAAAAAGTATTTTAGCTAATGTCTTTTTGTTATCCCCTTTAACAATGTGTTTATTCCTATCACAAAGCAGCTTTTAATCCGTGAAACACAAATCCACAGGATTTCTAGTTTTGTAGAAACATAATGATTTTTACAAACCAAGAAGGTATATATATTTTTAAGTTTTTATAACCCAAATGTGCAGGTTTAGGAATTTCGGAATATATTCCTAGTTTTTAACCAGTGGTCTTAATTAGGGGGTAGTCAACATTTAAAATGGAAGTTGTAACGGTGGAATTTGTTCTATGCAATCGTAAGTATAATCACGAAGCATACAAATCTGCCGCTGGATATATGCAGCAATCTTAAATGCCTATGAATTTATTGCAGTTTGTCACAGTAGAGGCACGAAGCGCATGAATGGGGGCCTCGATTACCCAGGCCCCGCGCTGTGGCGCCGCCGTTTGTCGTACACATCATCATCTCGGCGGATTCACGATTCATCTCGGCGGATAAGCGAGACTAACGAATGAAACGTTACACTGTTACTATTACGATAATAAAGGCCCACTGCGTGTCGGGGGTAAATGTAAAATGATGCAAAAGTTACAAATGCTGGCCGAGTTATTTAACTTGACTTTCTTGGACATGCGTAGCTGTGTGGTCGACATCATTGAAATGCTTGTCGATGTTAGTTTTGTTAACAACTGCACCTGGGAAGTTATCTCTCAGTCTAGAATTAGGCTAGAGTGGGCAAGGCCAAGGAGTCGTATGCGGGAAAGAATATAAATATCGTGTATGTGTTATGAATGATTTAGTTCGTTAGCTTAGGTACAGTACACAATGTGTGTTGAACTTATTAATGTACATATAGTCTCTGAACAAGTGTTAGCCATTTTAACCAAGGTTCCGGTATAAGAAGTCCACCCACGTGTGTGTTTCATACACTGCCCACAACCGACACATGTCTACCATTTCTATAATCATATTAGCCTATTCAGTATTGTATGTATTTACTTATTTGGCTTCAGTTTCCTGTTTCTATTGTACATGCTCATACTTTGGTAAGGACGATTTGTATAATTATGAAGCTCAAATTGTAATGTGAATAGCTTACCGCGTGTTTTGCCTCTGCTGCAATCTTATTGTGATCAGATGGACCCGATGATATGTAGCTCCATCGGCCAATCTCGAAATTCTTATTTTAGAGTTTTATGGCTAGATAGAGGGGTAGCAATTTTGTGCGCGTTTAATTTATATAACAATATGATCCTGCAATGTTGGAGGTATACACGCGCGCACGCACGCACGCACGCACGCACGCACGCACGCACGCACGCACGTTACCAATACTATATATTTTGTGTGATAAAACGAAAACATGTTAAACCATGAAATATATTTTATATCTAGGCATATCTAGTCAATAATAAAACAAGGAGAGAACTTTCACCGTCAGTGGGTGGCAACCTTTATTCTTTCAAAGAATCAGAAGCAACCAAAACCAGTCCAATAGTTAAGTGCATCATAAGCAATCCCAACTAATGGTCACTACGAGATCTGAATAATATTGGCAAGGCTGGATATTTGTTACGTGATGCAAAATCGCGCAATCGATGGCAGAACCTTTTTGACTATTCAAAATTATAATTAATCCTGGCAACTTCAAATGAAAACAGCGGCATAAATAGTAGTCCAAAAAAGTTAAATATTTTGTTTAAACCTGGAGTATGCCTGAAACAAGGAATTTCATTTCACACCCATGAGATGGGTCCACTACGATTGATAAACTAATCTGATACTAGTTTTCTGATTACAATGAACACATTGTACAACGTCATCATCATAACATAAGACATTACAGTACATCTAGAGTGTGAAAGATACATATGTGGTTATTGTGGTATGATATGACAAAATATACATTGATGTAGTAATACCAAATAAAACGGCACAAAAGTGCATATACTACGTAAGACAAATAAAATGCAGTTTCATGGGTGATCTATATAAAATTATGTTACCTAATACAATAGTAACTTCTTACTAAAACAGAGCATTTGCATTTTATTGAACATGGAAATTTTATCAGTTAATATCGGATGTTTTAAAATAAATGTTTTTGTAACTTAATATTATTTTCGCATTGTGACATTGTATCACTTCCAGAATTGTTCAAACGTTTGGAACATTCGACAGTACATGATGTTCAGACAAGTTTTCATACTATTATAATGTGTTTACCAGTATGTATGTATATATATATATATATATATATATATATATATATATGTATATAAAATGCTTGCGTGCGTGTCAAGGTTTT
This sequence comes from Lamellibrachia columna, assembly GCA_963662155.1. Taxonomy (NCBI): domain Eukaryota; kingdom Metazoa; phylum Annelida; class Polychaeta; order Sabellida; family Siboglinidae; genus Lamellibrachia; species Lamellibrachia columna. Next base: position 22,086,340 of record OY759264.1, read on the forward strand.
TGTACTGTTATTGGTGTTCGTTTAGACATACGTTGCATTTGTTAAGATTATGCACACAATTATACTTTCTGTGACTACTACCACCACCACTATGATGTAACTAATACATGAAAAAACAGTGGCACACAAACGGCAAAGTGTTTCTGAGTAATAAACAACCGATTTTTATCTAATCACAAATATTTAGATTTACTTACTCAACGTTTCGACTACCTTCAGCATCCTTCATTGGGAACTGAATTCTAGGACACCTATATATTCTTTAGCTCACCAGTTGGCATGGTAAGCAAGCCGTCTCATACGTGTTTGAGCCGGTATCCCCCCTCATATCGATTCATGATTGGTGTCGTCTTTCTGATCCTTAACAATTGTGGCCCCTTTAACCCATCTAGCGTTTCTGTTACTTTCTGTGTATAACTCCTTTTTTTGCTCCCCCCAGTCAATGATGCAACTGTTTCGGCATGTGACTGCAGTCTTACACTCTACCGCCGCCTTCTCTCTGTTTTGTTCACGGGTAAACCGTCCGGTTGTGCTCAACCGCGCGAAGGACGTCGTGTCTTGCCAACTAGCGGTAAAAATCACACATTGTGAATTTGCACAGCCATTTCTTTGCTAACCTGCAACTGTAGTGCTCAATTGAGCTCAATCATGTTGCACCTAATGCATACCATGCCCACTTTCAATAATGCAAATCGTTTAATTAATATATCTGATTGCTTAAGTAAAGCTAAAGGAATCACTCGAGATGTAGTGCTTATGAAGGATACAACTCGAAAAGCAACTCTTCAACAAAATCAAGAAACACAACCTACAAATTTTGTTTTGGGCACATCACAAGACAGGAAGGAGTTCAGCAGAATATATTGGAGGGAATGGTAAAAGAGGCAGGGCGAAAAGACGAAAAATCATATGGACAGACAACATCAAGGCGTGGACGGGAAAAGGTCTCAAGTGGTTTACTCCAAACAGCCCAAACTTGGGCTAACGCAGGAGTTTGTGGTGGACTGTGCGCATGCGCTGTGGGTGGTACATTCGATTAGAAGACTAGTATCATTAATGTTGCTGAAATGGTTTTTATCTGATAGTTTTATTTATTTTATGTATAGGATGTTTAACGTAAAATTTTAATCGGTTGGTTGTGTGTATGGATACTGTCGCTGCCTTGCCACATGCACACAGACAGTCTCCATACCCACACCATGGATAAGTTTACGCTGAGCACTGTGTTTTAAAGGCAGTTTAGGTGAGGAGATGTGGTGAAAGGGAGTTCCATAATAGCTTCTTGAAATGATTTTGGGTTTTTTATGTTGGTAATTTTTGATGGAATCATATTCCATATGCGAATGGCTCTGGGATAAAATGAAAAGACCATTGCATTTATACGACACTTGGGGGCTATGTATTGTCCACGGGTTCGAGAGCGCGTTAGTAGGCCTGGAGGGGGGTGGGTGATCTCAATAATGTTGTTTAGAATTTTGTAGAAGGTAGTGGCTTGTTTGATGATGAAAGAAAAGTTTCACTTATTGTTGTCGTTAGTAAGGGTTGTACATAAGAAGATACACACATGACGTAATGTTACAGTGACGTCTACACAAGTCAACTTCTACATAAGAAGATACATACATGACGTAATGTTACAGTGACGTCTATACAAGTCAACGTCTACATAAGAAGATACATACATGACGTAATGTTACATGACGTCTACACAAGTCAATGTCTACATACAGGCATCTGTCTTGGTTGATACTAACATTTACAAGAACGTGATCAAGTACTCTGGGTAGGCCTGATTGTCTAAGAACACGATAAATATGCCAGGAGTGGAAGCATTGTCTACCAGTGTGTCAAAGGGAAAACCAGGAGTTGTTGGGTTTTGTGGTGGAACTCGATATGTGGAGTCGCCAGTGGTGTACTCTCCGGTTAACACAAGTGCCTGGTAGACATGCTTCAAGCCGTTGTCATCTGGAGTTGCATATGTGTTGTTTGCCGAGTAGCTTGAGTTCACTGCAAAGTATACTCCTTGGCCATAGGCAGTCGCTGTAAAAGAATGACAGTTATGATATTAGTCATGTTTTTTTTGCAAGCAATTCGCAAAATACAACACTGTATTAGTGAACTATTGCTTTATTAAAAAATGGACAGACAACGCTATCGCTCTAAGATAAGTGATCATATGGTACGTTTAGTTGACTTATATGTATTTGAACACATATACAAATGATACCTCTATTAATGCATATATTATCAATATATGTTTAGCCTGAATACAGCAACATTACCTCCTGCCTTAATTTGCTGTAAAAGGGATGTTAAACTTTATATATCCCCAACGAGTCTGTCGAATAAATGTGTCTGAAATCACGTCTCTTTTAAAAAGTGTAGCTTTTAATGTAATGTAACACAGTACCAATATCCACGTTAACAAAATGTTGTAAGACAGTTACTAACCATTCTTGCCACAGTAGCTACGATTAAAACCGCCATTGTTGATGCTCGTGATGGCGTTGGCACTTGTCCCGTGCCAGAGGCGACGCTCATTGGCTGTTGTCTGCTTGCTACGTTTCTTCAACTCTTCTTTGCGCAGCATATACTGGCGGTACAAGCTCGGATTCTGAACTCTCCTAATCTGAAATCGAAAAAGACATACCACATGCTAGTGATTATTAGCATATTCCGAATTACGTTGGTGTTAACTATTTGATTACTTCTCATATCCACACTTGTAATAGGGGTCTGTGATAGCATATCAGTTCACGGGAGAAAATATAAACGTCGTCGACAACCGAAGCGTTGCCGTTGACAAGGCACAGCCTGTTTTTGTTAAGTCATTTCAAACAGTAGTGGCATGACCATGAAACGTGGGACAGATTCGGTAAATTGTTTTGTTACATTACATATTTTAAAATAAACTAGTGATCTCTGTACATGTTGTTGATATTATTGGTAATGTATATACTCAGAGATGTGGGCAGTCCTACAAACACAAAACATCAAGTGTTTAGTTTTTTAGCAGAAGTAAAAACTATTTTATATTTAGATTGATTACACCTCATATTTCGTGCAGAACAAATTAGCAAGCAAACAAAATAAAATGTACTGAATGTAATAAAAAACTGCAAATATGATTACTGGCCTAATATGAAATTAACTGTAATGTTCACAATTACCACGTTATGCAAAGCGACCATGTTATGTAAATTAATTGCACTTTTATTAAATTAATTTGGGGCACATAACATTTAAAAAAGGCACATACTTATGCCTCTGATGTGCACGGTGGGCACATGTATGTCTTTTTCCACATCGATCCCTGTTCAGATGTTGAACAATAATTTGATTTAAGAGGTGCTTGAATGATGCACATAAAAATTTTATTTGTAACAAATATAACTATTATAAAATTGTATACCTAAATATAAATGCATATACTATGCTATACTAGATCAAATTAACAAAATACCTTTGTAGCTGCTTTTAGGTACCTGATAAAAATTCACATATTATAACATATTAAACAAACACATATTTTATATATTTAACTGAAATGCCAGTCTTAGATGGTTTTAATGGGACATTTTCTGGTTTAAGCATGTCAGCTGTAATTTATTTGAGAATATTAATACCAGACTTGTAGGGGCTGACTGGAGTCGGAATTGAGTCACCCATTTTGATGTCATTGACTTGAGACTTGACTGGTGGCTCGAAACATACACAAAACGAGACCATGTTGTGACAGGTCACACCGAACACAATAATTATTAAATACTTATAATTGGGTAATGTTTTGGCAGGGAAACAACTATCATGGCGATTGGTGAACCCTGGTGACTTGGGGCTGACTCGAATCGGAATCATGTTGCCTATTTTGACTTGACTTGGAATTCAGAGAAATGCTCCAGACTTGACTTGGCTTGCAAGTCATGTCAAGTATCAAGTCAACGACCTCCAAATTTGTGACTTACCAACATGTCTGATTAATATGCACAATATGTTATATTTCAATAGGTTCATTCACCTTTTGGACAGTGTTGACAGTTCCCTGTGTAGTGCTCATGAACGTGGTCTCCACTTTCTTGTACTCTTGACTGGTTGGCTGCAGTGTCTCCAGCTTAACATGTTCATTGTCATCCATCGACGACCAGTGTGAAGGTAATTTGATACTACCTAAAACATAATGTACAAACATCTGAGATGCCATGAAGTGCACAGCAATAGTCGTAAGTAAGTATAACTAGGAATCAACATGGTTCAAAATTAAGAAATAGTCGTGTTTAAAACCAAAACATCTCAGAAAGGCTGGTTACACATAGTTGAAGAATTGATGGACTCTCGATAAGCCAATAACTTCCTTGTCCACTTGTCGTATGGATATTTTGCGTTGGGTGGCAATCTTGTTAAAATTAAATGACGAGTACTTGGTTTACTCAAGAATCATTGATTTTATGTTTCTACTACTCTTGTTACTCATTACATTGATATATTTACCAACAACACTTTTGTTGTATTTTCTTGTAGCAAAAGAAAAACCGAGCTTAGGGTCCTGCCAAAATGCCTCAGAAGGATATCAATATATTTATGTCATCACTTTAATGCTTGATTGTGCCACTTCATAAGAACATGTATTTACCACCATTGTCTTCGCGGTGAACTTGTACTCCAGTCCGATTGCTGTGTGTCGTCTCTTTCATGGTGTTGAATGTCACACAGTATGTTTCATCATTATCTTCCTTCCATTCAAAATGAGTTTTCTTCGACTGGAAAGCACTTTCCAACAAACCACTGATTTCCTGAGGGTAACTAGTGAAGCCTTCACCATTGGCGTATTTCCAATTAACCTACAGCATGTACGACGTAATCAGTAATCACCAGGCTTGGGTTAATTTCAATTGTTAATTTGTTAATTCAATTAACTCAATTAAGTTAATTAAATTAAATTAATTAACTTTAAAAAAAATGACATATTAATTTCAATAATTAACTTTACTGGAAGAGGTCAATTTATTTTTTTCATTGGGTATATTATTTATGCAACTTAGTGGTGACAGCCATGCACTGGCTTTCTGTCAAGAGTCAGAATTAGCTTTGATGATCATAGTGTGCATTAGACACAGCCACTTAGCCAGTGACCTAAGTTCACCCAACCAATATCAAAGAAAGCTTCTAGTCAGGTCCAGGCAGTTGTTTGAACAATGACAATGTCCTGCCAATGTCAATCAGTGAATAAGCTGAACTGTGAGTGTGTCTGGCCAGGTGCTACAGCTGTATCATGTAAGTGTATTGACTCCTTGCTTTTGTGGCTTTCATCACCCATCCAGGGGGACGCAATATAAAGTGTATCTGGAGTCTGGAATTTTCTAGATATAATCCCCCATGACAAAATCCAATGGGACAAATGTGAAAAGTGAATGAAATCCCACAATACAATATTTAACTTAAATTCTCGAAATGTGCTTTCAAGTTTTAGAGACCTTTGTGCAATGTAATTATGTTTCATTAACTTGCTTGCCATGTTGCAGACAGGGATGCAAGTTAGCCCCCCCCCCAAATAGTAGATAGTGGCTTCTTGTTTGTCTTGTTATCTTGCATGGGAATTATTGGCAGTAATCTTCCTGGGAGTAGTGGCCTACGTGGTGCCCACAAGACCTGTTTCTATGGGTCGCAAGTGCAGTGATCATCTGATAAAACAAACCAATCATATGATATTGGTAATTTAATTGAAGTTAATTGAAATTAATTGTTAATTGAATGAAAGTTAATTGAATTTAATTGAACAATTTGGGTGGTTAATTTAATTTAATTGACCTGATAAATGTGTGAGGTTAATTTAATTTAATTGGGGGAAATTTCTGAGTTAATTGTAATTTAGTTAATTAACTTTCAAAGTTAATTGCCCCATGCCTGGTAATCCCTATTATCCAATCTTTCATGTTCTCTTATAGATACACACATTGTTAAAAGGTAGGAATGTCACTGATAATGCTCCATCGTATTCATAACACGGGATGCATTAATTATGATAAATGTATTGAACACTGAAAGTGATGTAGTTTTTTCAGGAAAGTGTCCATTTAAAAGAATTATACACTGTACTGGCTAGTGTATAATATTGGCAAAGTATAGATCATTCAGGAGAAAAACAGTTTTCAATTTATTTGTACCTGTATTGCATACAGACATGCCAGCATTTTAGTCTTGTCATAATATTCCACTTGTCTGAATATATTGACCATCTCGGCTTGCGCTTGGCTCGTGTCAACCAGCCTTCCTTGGATGCGGATATTCACATCATCTCGGGTGTTCTGAATGGTTATTTTTACGTCATGTTTGTCCTCTAATGCTCTCAAGAGTGTTATCTGAAAGGATATGTTGGTAGCTTAACTTATTTTCTGAACAGGTTTTTTTTACACATTGTTGTAGTCGCGCCTCGTTATTACGCGCCCCGTTATTATGCGGATTCAGATAAACCCTGGTCGGTCGTGGACCCCGATTTTCTGCCACCAGGGGAAAAAGCCAAATGGGCTTGCTTAAACCTACTTAGAATTGCTTTGACAATTCTCAAGAAACATTAGGCGAACAATGTCAATGAACGAGTGTTGTTTGTTTTGCACTGTCGCCGACATCAATCACTGTCACTGGCTTTGCTTCGACGGTTTGTAAATTGCAATCGAGATTCACAAATATGCCTCATGTAAGAATCAGATAAACAGTTTTAAATGCATTTAGTATGCAATACCAACATAACACTTGAAATTACATGCTTCCATTACATCGTAAATTTAATCGTTTTTGCAACGCGAAACCAACATGCCAAATTCCTAACCCAAGGCTCTAATGGTGCGGGAAAATATGAATTCGTCATCCGTATATGAAACGATGAATCGATGTTAAGTGGTGCGTAATCAATTTATGCTTCGGTCGAGATCGGTTGAAAGACGAAGTGAAACAATTTATTAATTCTACCTATTGTCGTTTTCTGTGTTTTATCAGCTTACATACTACGTTTGTCAAATCATACACGTTTTCGGCTGTTCAGATCCAGGTTATTATTTTCGTTTCATAGGCCTATTTGTCCAGTATATCATCATCGTAGTAGATCTATTCCATAACGGTATATGTACGTGTTTTATTCAGTTCAAGAATCAACAGGGTGTTACGTTTAAAAATAATACACGTTGATGCTAGTATAATAAGTTTAATAAGTTCCATAAACTGCATGTTGGCGTATAAGACAGTGCTGCAACCACACAGGGCTTTGACAGCATTCATGGACTTGGTACAGCAGGTGGCGATCGATGTTGTTTAAGCCCTGGTGGCAGATATGGGAACATCTAACGCGCCTTGCGTACAGTGCGGTCCAAAGTCGTGGACCCCAACCACCGTGTTATAACGAGGCTCGACTATATTATATACTTTTCAGGAAATCATGTAAAGCAGTGATGTTATGTGTTATTTAGTTCCAACCGACTGCAGATTTTCAGTATGATGATGATGATCATTATCATAATGGTGAATAATGGTTGTTTTACAGTTATATCTGAATATTGTTTATATTATAAACCATGCATTGAAGGTGATATTTATCTGTTGTATATATTTCCCCCCTTAAGCACTGAAAACCACCATATACAATATAATAGCATAACCTCATTAGATAAATGTTTACCTCTCTTGAAGTCAGTTTTTTAATGGAAGCTTGATCATGTTCACTGTTAAGGATGATCTCTGTTGATTCTTTGTCACACAGCTGTTCTATGGCCTTCTTGGCTGCATTAATGGCAGCGTGTGATTTGCCAAATATGTTGAAGGTTACGTGCTGTCGAGCCATAGACCTCCCTTGGCCTGTTGCCTCATCACTGACAATATACCCTGTGACACAAAAATGTTACCCAATATAAACCAATTTCCTTGCAGTTGTTTTGATTTGTGCATATATTTGGAGCAACCAAAGTCACGCCCATATATTACTGTTTGCACAAAAAATTATACTAACATAGTGCGTAGAATGGTCAATGGACAAAATGCAAAATGATATTACATGCAATGCATGCTCGCTCATGCACACACAATAATGTGTATGCATGCACGGATGGATAGATGAGTACGTATATATTCTGTATTTCCTGTGACAACTTAAGGGCGATTTGATTTCCACTTGGTGGAATACACTATGCTGTAATATACGTGTTCACTATTGTTAGAATTCCCTGTTACTCTTATGAAAACTTTGACAAGCAAAATATACGTTATAAAGGCTGGATTGCAGAAATATGACTTTATTGGCTGTTTATAACACTGACATTAAAGTATTTATTTGCATATTATGAGAAAAAA
>OY759264.1:22099673-22162874 GCA_963662155.1 Lamellibrachia columna
AGATGAACATGTTCCTTTATTTACTCTAAAAAGGCAAATCGTATCCTCTTTTCATTACCTCGTATCATCATTCCTTCGATGATTAGATAATATAATTTAATAAATCTAGCAAGATTACTTTTATACTAAACATTCACATAATTTTATATAATTATATCAAAATGTATTCTATCCTAATGAACATTCTTCTATAAAGGGTAACTTACATTATAATGATTGGCTTTTGATGACACAACTATTCTGTATCATTTATTGTCCCATAGCTTACATTATCACCAAAGAACATCTATCGTCTTGGTACAGTGAACACCTTAATTGGTACTTTTAATTTGGCAAACCTGTTGTTTTGCGATTTCAGATGTGCACAATGTCAACGTGATGCCTTCTGCTGTTATTAGCTGTGTTTTCCCAGATGTGGTGGTTTGCCTTCGATGAGTTGTTGTATGTAGATGTTTGTCGCTTGGTGTACGTGGAGACCGACCGAAGACTGGTGAAGGTGGTGGCTGACTCTGCCGGTTCTTCCAAGATGAGTGACCGGGAGCTGTAGAAAGCAACATATATTTCAACACATCATGTATAGAGACACAATTTATTTAATTGTCCCATGGATGAACAAATTGTCTGTGGCAATCTATCGAATTTGAGGGAAATTATATCTGGCCATACATATAACTAAATCAGTACATGAGTTTCTTTGTAGTATATGATGAACATAAAGAGGAAGACATGCATACGTTGCTACCTTTTTTGCCCTCTGCTTCTCCGTCTAACAATGACAGTCAGAACATTTGTATGCTATCTTCCAGTAAGCATTGCTGTTGGCAATCAACCATAAATTATGGCCACATAACTTAAACAATGTTTACATTTTTCTCGATAAACAACGGCAACTAAACAAAGTAAACCACCTCAAAACTGAACCTAGATATTTGAGTAAAAACGACTTACCTTTCTTCTGTGAACTGCCTTGTCCATGAGACATCATCACCATCTGAGAACCAAACACGACACCAAAACTCGTGTGAAATGCTCTCACTACATGTTCTGTCGGGTCAAGCAGTGACACCTTCTTCACGCATGACTGTGTGTGAGCTTCCAGAAAATCTCTCAGTGCCGTTATGATAACTTTGGTGGATTTCTCAATGGGGTAGCCAAAAACCCCTGAGCTCAGTGCAGGAAGTGCAATCGATGACAGACCGTACTGTTCCGCAGCCAACATGGTTTCATAGACTGCATCGTAAAGGTTGTTCTCCTCATTGCTACTTCCACCTTTCCACACAGGACCCACTGCATGGATCACCTTCTTGCATGGCAGCCGGCCTGATGTCGATACATACACGTCTCCATCTTCTATGATACCACTCTGTCGCACATGGTCTCGACATTCCCGCTGGATCTCTGGCCCTCCTGCACAAAGAGCATATGATTTTATTGCAGTAAGCTGATTATAATTTCCTTAAAAACTGGTTATACAATGTTGTGAATGTTATACTACCACAAACGAAAATATGCACTAGCAGTGCTCTCTGTTAACGCCACGGCACGCGTGGTTTCTGTGATTGTTGGAAGTTAACTTTTTACGCAGTGAACATTTGATTTACTATAAAAACCATTAAGATCCGTTGATATACAGGGTATTTCGAAAAAATAAAGGCATTATGTTTCATTCGTGGGGTTGTAGATTAATCCCGGAAAGCTTGGAGCCAAAGGTGCAAGCCTCTAGGAGGAAAACGTGAACATATAGACATACATACAAACATATGCTAGCTCGATTATAGTTAGATATATCCACATGGTGCGGGGAGTGCTTCTGGTGAATTAATCGGGAACCTGGTTAATGTTTCTCTAGGCTAGGGTCAAATCAGTTTATGTGAAAAATCAGTAGGTCCTGTAAACTGCTCAGTTCACAGGACCTTATGTCCTGTGACGCTTGGAGACTTTTCGCGTAGACTGTTGGTATACCAGGTTATGAACGCAAAACAACCTGTCACATGTGTACAATTGTATTTCATTCAGTATTATGTATTACATTATACTGATCCTACCTTGAAATGAACTGTTTCAAAACTGTTTGTTTTTGATGTTTTTTATTTGTTGTTGATGTCGTTCATACATTCTATCTTGAAAGTATTTCCTTTCTATCATCAAATTATTGATTAGCAAGTGGGCTACCTAAGAAGCTGTCGGGCTACTTCACTTTGCAAGGTTGGTAGCCTGACTGGCTACCTGCCAAGACTTGCTAAATCTCACCCCTAAGATATATGTGCAAGTTGTTGTGCATTAATTATGATAAATTCACATTCATGGTATATATATATATATATATATATATATTTTTATATATGTTCAAAATCTCATACATTTCAAGCTTCGCCAAAGTAATATCCCCTGGTATTCCACTGAATCTGACTTCAAGAGATTTCATGTGAATCACCACATCTAGGTCTGTAAACTTCTTCTCTTGCTGTGATCTAAATTCTGTTGCATTCAGCATTCGCAGTTGGTGCAAGTTGAGACCCGACTTTGTTTCTGTGACAATTTTTGCTGCTCTGGTCATTTGCTCTTGCACCTTTGAATGATCCTCTTCCAATTGTGCTGAAAGACGTTCAACTTCTTTTCTCACCCCAGTGATGGACACAGTGCATGTATCCTTACTGACATCGACACTGATCTTACTGGGATCAAGTTCATCAACATAGCCAATGCGTTCCAAGAAAATTTGCCAAGCTTCCTGCAGTGTCTCGATTTGCTCAGATGCGAAAGGTTTTGCCACCACATCCAGGAAGGTCTTCGATACAGTCTTGTTCGACGTCCGGGCCAGTGTTTCTGCATTTGTTATCTTGTGGCTGATGGTGCATGTCAACTCAATGTTACTGGATCCATTACTGTATGTCCCCCATTCAACTACTGCTGACACCTTTATATATATATACACACACACACACACACACACACACACACACACACACACACACACACACACACACACACACACACACACACACACACACACACACACACACACACACACACACACACACACACACACACACACACACACACACACACACACAAAACATTATGAATGACATTCGCAACATTGTATGAACCAAGAGTATCTCTTGGTACACACATCAATGCTGTATATGCAGAAACGTAATTTACAATCCACTATATGCCTAATGAAACCATTAAAGGAATATTATGCATATAACATTAGGTGGAATAACAACAAGAAAAACATGGGTAATGTTGAATGTGGTTCACTTATGTCCGTAAATAATGTTTTCTGTTTACGATAGCTCAATTGTAAGTATTACCTGCATCAGCAATGGCTTTTGCAAGTCCCTCGCAGTGATCAAGTTGACCGTTTGCAGCATTGACAATTGCATCTGCGTGGAATTTTGTCAAATCCCCTTGAATCACTTCTACTGTGCCACCACCAGGAAGTGTCACACATGATTTGCTGTTGCTGCCACCTGCACTGGCCCCAGCATCTGAAGACAACACTTCACCTTTCTGTGCATACTTCCCAACAGGCTCAATGACAACCTGATGTTGGTGTTCAAGTCTTCCAAGGGAATGTTGACCGGCTTCACTTGTCAAAAACTTTGGCATGCCTGGCTTGTCAACAGGGAACTGTTGCGCTTTGACATCATCTAGCAAATTCTGCAATTTCTGAATGACAGCCTGAAGACCGTAGGTGTTTCCTGCAATGACATATCCATATGGTCCATCTAAACGTGGAGTAATTTTGACAGCACTATGTTGAAAGGTCTGAATAATTTCCCCGATCCATTCCTTCATGTACTTGTGTATGTAGCGAGCAACGCCATGCTCCATTGGAACAAACTGCTCGTTGATGATGTTTTCTTTCATAAAAGTTTGTATTTCTTCCAGGGCGACTTCCACTTGTGATTTTTCTCCCGCCAGGACTACAGTGTTTCCAGACACGGCGATTGTGAGTAAACCACCATGTTGAGATTGTTGGACGTCTATCAGTTCTGTCCACTTCTCTGGTGCTGACATCTTGTCTACATCAACCTCAACTGACGTCTGACATGTTGTGGCCGTGATCACGTCAATGGCAGCATTCAAGTGTTCATCACTGAGGGCATACACCCCAAGCTTGTTCCTCCCGGCATCATTGTAGACAGCACAGATGCCCCGGCTCTTGAACTGATCCATCAAGTGTTTCATCATGTTTTTCCCGTGGAGCATGCTGATAAGAGAGGTAGACATTTCTATGAACATTTCGGTCATGTTGTTCAAAATCTCATACATTTCAAGCTTCGCCAAAGTAATATCCCCAGGTATTCCACTGAATCTGACTTCGAGAGATTTCATGTGAATCACCACATCTAGGTCTGTAAACTTCTTCTCTTGCTGTGATCTAAATTCTGTTGCATTCAGCATTCGCAGTTGGTGCAATTTGAGACCCGACTTTGTCTCTGTGACAATTTTTGCTGCTCTGGTCATTTGCTCTTGCACCTTTGAATGATCCTCTTCCAATTGTGCTGAGAGATGTTCAACTTCTTTTCTCACCCCAGTGATGGACACAGTGCATGTATCCTTACTGACATCGACACTGATCTTACTGGGATCAAGTTCATCAACATAGCCAATGCGTTCCAAGAAAGGTTGCCAAGCTTCCTGCAGTGTCTCGATTTGCTCAGATGCGAAATGTTTGGCCACCACATCCAGGAAGGTCTTCGATACAGTCTTGTTCCACGTCCTGGCCAGTGTTTGTGCATTTGTTATCTTGTGGCTGATGGTGCATGTCAACTCAATGCTACTGGATCCATTACTGTATGTCCCCCATTCAACTACTGCTGACACCTGAGCCATCGCAGTGTCCACCAGCTCACGTGACACGGCGGATGTCTGAAGGAAGTTCAACACATGTGGACAGAACCCTGTCACTGCGGTGTTCTTTGGAATCCATCCACCTGGAATCGTAGTGTCATGATGCGGTGGAGTTAACCCCAAACCTTCATAGTATGGCTTCACATGAAGGGCCCGATTTTCCACTTTATGAGTATCTTTGGCAAGGATGTCTCGAACATCTGCAAAAAGACAGCAGATATGATCATGAACCTGCAATATACCAATGTAAGACAAACGCTTCACAAAAGCTGTACACAATGTTAGTCCAATATAGTTATTTCAAATATCCGTTATTCAATTCAATAGCGCAACTTACTGGCCCATTCTGCAAATTCAAGGAGAACATAATCATCTTCCCGGCAGACATGTACGTTAGTCACTTCGCCACCTCCGCTACGCCTGTTCTCAAAGTATAAGGTCATCATCTCCTCAGTGACATCACCAATGTTGTGCACCTGGACGGCTTTAGACTGTGGCACTCTTTGTACACTCAGCATTTTCCCCCGAAGTGGCTTTTTGAGACAGAGTTCCCGCAGACGGTCATTCTCTGCAACAGTACAGGCTTTGGTTCAAAAGCAAATGCATTTGCATTTGAAAATGTCTCATTTGCATTTGTCTTTTTGGAATCCAAGACATTTTCATTTGTATTTTTGAAATCCAAGACATTTGCATCAAAGCATTTGCATTTGGATTTTGGAAACCAAAACATTTGCATTTGCATTTTTTCTATCCAAAACACTTGCATTTGCATCAAAACATTTCCATTTCTATTTGATACTGATTAAAAAGCATTTGCATTTAATAAAAAAAACACTTGCATTTGCATTTGATTAAAAAACATTTGCATTTGATTAATAAACATTTGCATCAAAATATGACGTTTAAGTTCATAAAGCCATTGTTGAACCTGCAAATTGGCTTTCCAATCTTGTGTTTGAATCCACCTCATTTTAGAGCAAGTCTTAAATATTATTATGTAACCTGTGAATCCAGTTTAACACCATCTCGTTGATCACATACAAGTTGTGCTGGCTGTGGACTCTGTGGACAGACTCTATTGAGCAGTGCATGAAAGGCTGGAAGCATGCATGGATGTTTTGTTTGGCCTGGGAAAAGCTATACAATTAACAACACTTTTAAAACAGAGCTGTCCATTTGGAGCATTTCAGTGGATCTGATGTGTGAATCATTGGTGCTGGCTATAACCCTACAAGCTAACTGTCACATATCAGTCACCATTCCCGACATATTCAAGATGCCAGCATCCAAGCGTTCCAGTGTTTTTGATCATGATGATGTGCCAAGTGATATATATATATATATATATATATATATATATATATATATATATATATATATATATATATATATCAGGGAGTTTTAAGGCCAAGTGCAAACACTGTACAAAAGAAATGAAAGGTTCGGGTAAAGCAACCAGGAATCTTTTGAATCATATCAAGGTAAGAATACAATGTTTATTTACTCTGGCTACTTTGGGACCCGGCTACATTATGGGAATCTAGAAAGACCCCTCACTGAATCGATGTTACCTTTTTCTGTATGCTATATACTATGTTGGACCGTACTATGTAGTATGTGGTTTAATTTACCACAATACGTACCATGTAATACACTCTGCATATGTGATAAAACCATTGTATGTACACTGTGACAATTAGATACAATACAACTGTTGCTGTACACAATTAAATACCAGACAATTAGATACAATACAACTGTTGCTGTACACCGGATAGTTAGACACCAGGAAAAATGGTAAAGTATGACAATTAGACAACTTAAAATTATATGATTTTTCTTATAAAATATTAAATTCACTGAAATGATTGGGAACCTAATAGATAGACAAATCACCTAGGTAGACACCAGGAAAAATGTGAAGTATGACAATTGGACAACTTTCAATTGTATGCATAAATATTTATAACAAAATATAATTATCATATATTATCTAGTATTATCTACTAACTGCATTGTCTAAGGATAAAACATATTTAAATTGAATTTACATTGCTTCCTATTACTATTGCGTTTTGTTCAACCTATTGTTTGTAAAACAGACTAACATACAGTAAAGCCCAAGTCTTCCTTACTAAGCAAATATATCAGACCATTCAGGCTTTATCTACAAGTGAACATTCAAATGACCTGGTTTATTTACACATATTGGGCAATTAATGGCCTACTAAATACGGTTTGTGTGAGTGAAGAAGCATATACTTTATGAAATAACAAGTGCACTTAAAGTAGTTGACAGTTGACTGAACCCCAGACTCACCAAACTAACTGTATAGGGGCTGACTGGCCCTTAATTCTCACAACTTGGGAGGGGGCTAGAGAAATAATAAAAAATTATTTCTGCGAATTGATTAAAATTTTAACATGTGAATAAGTGGCTATACTTGTCCCAAATTCTCATTTTGGAGGCAATATAAGCCACATGTGCCTAATATGGTACCAAGCAAATAGTTTAGTAATTACATATGGTTTTTAAAGCTGGTATTGTTTTTTCAGAGACTTTATCCGTCTGTGACAATCAACCCATCACCAGACACTGCGTTTAAGGCAGGTAGTGAGCAGCCTGACCAGCCTCTGCTGACTGGATTTGCTTCTCAAGCAAGAAATGAATCCTGGCCAACCCCTGCCAATAACAGTCCAGCTCTGTTCTCGTCAACCTCATTGCTGCCAAGCCTCTGCCCATCTCATTCGTTGATGAGTCTCTGAACCCCAGCTGCAACATACCCACCTGCAAGACTTCGCAGAAACTTCTCGCTGCCCGACGTGACGTGCTTCACAAGAAGGTGGAGCAAACACTTGCATTTGCATCTTTTTAAATACTTGCATAATTTAAAACACTTGCATTTGCATAATTTAAAACACTTGCATTTGCATTTGAATAATATAAAAACATTTGCACTTGCATCACCTCAAACACAAGCATTTGAATCATTCCAAACCCTTGCATTTGCCTTTAACTGCAATCATTTCTCGGTGCATTTGTATTTGAGTAATTTCAAACACTTGCATTTGCATTTAAATGTGCTGACTCACATTTCAACCCAAGCATTTGAATCCAAAAGGAGGAGGGTTGGGCATGGGTCCAGCGACCCCATCCCATAAAACAACGCCAGCTATGGCAAATGAAACATGAGAAAACACTACTCTCGGTGGAGGGAGTGAGGCAGAACAGGACACTGAACTAATGATGGATGGGGACCAAAGGAAGTCTTCACCCTGACAGTGGATCTCCTAATACCAAAAACTACCATCAAAGTTGGATGCTGGAAAGTAAGAACTTTGTTCCAGACCGAAAGACTTGCACAAGTCATACACGAGATGAAAGAGTACAAACTTGGCCTCCTTGGCATCACAGAAGCTAGATGGACAGGTGCAGGAAAGACAACCTTGGCAAGTGGTGACACCATCCTCTGGTCAGGCAGGAAAGATAATCAACATCGGGAAAGGGTGGCCCTGGTCATCAGGAAGGGGTGGCCCTGGTCATCGGGAAGTGGTGGCCCTGGTCATCTGGGAAAGGGTGTCCCTGGTCATCGGGAAAGGGTGGCCCTGGTCATTGGGAAGGAACAGAATAAAACACTCTTGGAATGGAAACCCATCAGTGAGAGATTACTGTATAGTAGATTCAACTCCAGATTTTGAAAACTGTCAATTATCACTGCCTATGCACCGATAGAAGATGCAGAAGATGAAGTGAAGGATGACTTCTATGAGAGTCTGCAGTCAGCAGTAGAAGCCGTTCTAAAACATGATGTCTTGCTAGTTATTGGAGACTTCAATGCACGAGTTAGTAACAACAACACAGGAAGGGAAAGAGTCATGGGTAGACAAGCCACTGGCACCATGAACAACAATGGAGAAAGGATGCATGACCTGTGTGAATTCAATGACTTGGTGATTGGAGGAACTATCTTACAGTATAAGCTGATACATAAGTTAACCTGGAAGTCCCCGGATGGCAACACAGAAAGCCAAATTGATCACATTTTCATAAATGGTAAGTGGTGACGTTCGTTACAAGATGTGAGAACCAAGACACCGGGAGTGATCACACACTTGTGGTAGCTGTCTTGGCTTTGAAGCTGAGAAGAGCCAAGCTCGGGGAGAAAAGACAGAAGTGCTTCAATGTTGCAAGATTGACTGATCCTGACATCAAACAGAAGTTCAACATTGCTCTCAAGAACAGTTACAGTGTGCAGAATGAGACTGAAATGGATTATACATGCATTCAACTGAGTAATACAGGAAGCAGGAGATATTATCCTCAGCTACTGGAAAACACAGAAGGAAGAGTGGATATCCCAGCTTACATGGAAGGCAATTGAAGACAGAAAGCAGATCAAGAAACATATATTGGATTGGAAGATAATATGCGGTCAAAGACAAAGAAGTGAAAAACGGGGCAAGGAACGACAAACAACACTTCATTGATGGACTTGCTACAGAGGCAGAGGAAGCAGCAGGCGACAAGACATGAAGACACTCTATAGAATCACAAAATGCTTGAATGGTGACTATGGAACAAGCCAAGATCAACCTGTAAAGGACAACTATGGCAGCTTATATCAGATGAGAAAGAGATAATATCGAGATGGAAAGAGAACTTTCAGAGCATCTTAAACAGACCAGAACCAGCAACCACAGCTGATATCAAGGAAACAGAAGAAGATATTGATGTCAACCTCGATCAGATCACCGAAACTGAAGTTAGAGAATCTATCAAAGCACTGAAAATGGAAAGGCACCTGGAGAAGATGGGATCTGTCCAGAGATGTTGAAGGCTGAGGAAGTTGTGACACCCAAGATCCTATGTAAGTGAAGACACTGAAGACACCCAAGAGGGATGGAAAACTGGCACTATTGTCAAGCTTCCAAAGAAAGGCGATCTTGGGGACTGGAATAATTGGCGGGGGATAAAAAGCAAGCTGGTTTCAGAAAAGGGAAAAGTTGCTTTGATCACATCTTCACCCTCAGACAGATCATTGAACAGTCAGCTGAATGAAACAGCACCATGTACGCCAACTACATAGATTTCAAAAAGGCGTTCGACAGTCTCCATCGAGAATCACTCTGGAAAATCCTCCGATCGTATGGGATCCCCCAGAAGATGATGAATATCATAAAACTTCTATACAGAGACTTTGAATTCAAGGTTATTTGCAACAACCAGCTCACAGATAGTTTCAGCATCACCACAGGGGTCAAGCAAGGGTGCATCTTATCACCATTCCTCTTCACTGTTGCCATGGACTGGCTAATGAAAGTGACGACGACAGCAGAAGGGGAATCAGATGATAACATCAGCCTGCTTTCAAGTCGGCAGAGAGACATGCAATAGAAGACAGACAGACTCCGAGAGAGAAGCCAACTCCAGGGTCACCAACGCAAACCAGTCCTTTGCCATGCTGAAGAACATCTGGAAGTCAAAACAAGTGGGAACCAACACTACACTCAGAATCTTCAACAGCAATGTCCTCAGTGTTTTACTGTATGGGGCAGAGTGCTGGAAACTAACAACTAGAATAGCCCACAAAATACATACCTTCCAGAACAAGTGCTTGCGGAAGATTCTCAGAATTTTCTGGCCTAGAAGAATTTCAAATGAAGAACTGCACCAAAGGACAAAGGCAAAATCTCTTACCCAAACTGTGAAGAAGGACAGATGGAGATGGCAGAGGCATGTGTGTCGAATGCCACAAGATGCATTGCCCAGAATAGCCCTATGCTGGACACCAGATGGGAAGCGGAAAAGAGGTTGTCCCAAGGAGACCTGGCAAAGAACCATGGAGAAAGAGATGAAGGCATGCCGACTGACCTGGGAAACCATCACCAGACAGGCCGCAAACCGACAGCAGTGGCACTCTCTTGTGGAAGCCTTAAGTGCCACTTGAGGCACGAAGAGGACTGAGTGAGTGAGCTGCATGCATGGAAATGTTGCAATTCATCATCGCCTGACATACATAGAAACATAGATTTAATGTGTACATTAAAAACAAATTTCACAAAATTTGCCACATTCGATATCAAGTTAGTACAAATTCCAGAACTGCAAAAAAACATTTGTAACAGTATATAGCACAACTATCATTATCTCAAAAAGATTCTTAATGTGAATTTCAGAGCTACTGTTATGTAATATGTCAGCTTGACCTCACTGGAACACAAAAGTGATTACCTGGAGGGTGAGTGAACTGCAGCATTGCAACCCCTGGTTTCAAGCTGAAGGTCACACTCTGTATTTCACTGTGGATGTTCTGTGCTGAGAAGAATGTCTTCAAGTCTTCGCCAGTGCACATTGGTGACAAGCACGACACAAGGACCAGATTGTCTTCGAATGGTCCTCGAAGAACAGGTACTGACATTGGTGGTGTCATCAGTTTCACTTGTATACGTGCACCGCTGATAATTAGTGGCTCCTTCTGCACAACTCGTCTGGCAGCTGTGTGGACAGAAACAAACACGTTAATCAGAATGAAGTCTCCATAATTAGTATAAATTATATTATGTTGCTTGATAGAACAGGTACAGTGCATTTTTCTGTGACTCTTAGAATTATATATATATCTACTCACACTCTGCATCCTTGAAAGTGATGACGGCGATGCCTTCTCTGTCATCATAATCAACATGTTCCACATCTCCACCACCAGATTTGCGCCGGTTTTCAAAGAAAAGGCGTAGAAACTCCACGGATGTGGCCTTTGGAATTCCTTGTACATGGATCGCCCTTGGCTGGCAAGACTCTCGGTCAAGTCCAGCGTAGATGTCCATCAGACGGGTGACTGACAGTTGAGCGCCACACAGTTCCAAGTTCCTCAAACTCATCAGTTTTGTTGCGCCTAGTGAACCATTCAATATATTAAATAAGAGATGTTGAACTTAAGCATATTTGTTTAATTATCATATATTGTTTTGCTTTGTATCAATATAGATGAACATGCAATTGGTTGAAAATACTATAAAATTTTTAATTAGCTGTAACAATTATCCACCTTTTTGTTTAGTGTAAATATTGATGAACATATAATTGGTTGTAAATACTATAACATTTATACTTAGCTGCAAAAGAAACCCACCTCTCAGTGCTGCTTTCAACTTATATATGCAATGACGTATTCTTTAAAAAATAACTGGGAGTTGTAATAACAAGTGGAATGAGATAACAAGTTGATATTGTATAAAGGCAAATTACACCAAAAAACTGTTTTAAATTGTGTATTGTTAAATTGTAGGCTTGTTATTTGATTTCATGCAAGCTTTCTTTTTTAGTATTACAAATTCAATGTCTAAATAAATGAAAGGCTAGCGTAGGCCCATTAATACACATCAAAGTAATACCTTGATCATATTTGAATGCAACTACAGCCACGCCTGTCTTTGTATCATAGTCACATGACTGTAGCTCAGATTCCCCAGATTTATTCTCGATGAACATTTCTACGTTGTCTCTTTTAGTGCCCGGTTTGAAACCACGGATCTCTAGAATGTGGGCCGATGACATGTCTGGGGTGGCACAACTTGGCATTGGATTACGTTCCTTCTCGTGGGTGGCTTTTTCAACCTCTGTTTGGGTGATTATGAGTTCAGCCCCCTCTAGTGACAGAGCTCCACGCTGCAGAACATGCTGAGCATCTGGAGAAACACAGAGCAATTTATAATTATAATATGAAAATAAATTCGACCCGAGCTCAGATACACATCAAAACGAAATGGTTAGGCAATCTCAAAATTTACATGGAATGTTGAAATTGTGAACATATGGATGAATACGCCAGTGAGGTAATGAACAAAGCACAGTTAAAAAGACCAATCTTCAGATGATAACGAAATATGTGTTCTGTTTCCTACTGAACTAACACTATCAGGCTGTGAATTGCAAGGAATTGGTGCAGCAACCGAAAAAGCCCTTGTTCCAATATTTGTTTCAAATCTTTGAACAAAATGTACATTAGAACTAGATGGTCGAAGATGTTTAGGCTTTATTTTGAAGAGAACCAATTTTGCATATCTTGAAGTTTTGAAATACCCTCAACAGCAATATATATATATATATATATATATATATATATATATATATATATATATATATATATATATATATATATATATATATATATATATATATTATATATAAATATTAAATATATATATATAAATATATATATATATATATATATATATATATATATATATATATATATATATATATATATATATATATATATATATATATATAAATATATATATATATATATATATATACATACATACATACATACATACATACATACATATATATGGTGATAAACAGTACCAATTTCTTTTCATGCAGCATTTGTAGCTTCTGAAGAAATGCAAAGTAATTTGGTAATATATAACCTAAGTACCAATTTCTTACAACTATTGTATCTACTATGCCTGCATCCAGCACCTATTCCAACAATTACAATTCCACAAACTTTAATTTGAATATGCAAGACCTTTTATGGCTACGCATTACATCGAGATGAGGAATGTAATGCAATTTAGTGTTGGCATAAATTGTGCAATTTAAATATAACCAGGTTAATTTTGTGTTTTGAGAACATGCAATTTATCATGATTATTCACTGGGAATAACAAATGCCTACCTTCTTCACTGTGGAATGAGATGGTTGCCTGCCCTTTAGTGCTTTGGTAGTCAAGTTTTTTCACTGGACCACCTCCAGACCTCCTCTTGTTCTCAAAGAACATCTTCAGCAGTTCTCCAGTTGTTGTCTCTTTGATGCCGCTCACCAAGATTACGTTTCTTGGAGCTATTACGCGTTGGACTGAATCATGATCATGGCCTTTTGATGCATGCTGTTTTCCATTTCCCATCTTTGGTTGTGTTGACTGGTTTCGTGAGGAAGTGCTCAAGTTTGGCTGAACTGTTAAGGTGCCGCCTTCTAATTGGACCTTTTTCTTCAGCGCGTTCTCTGCATACAATAAAAATAAAGTATTAGTACATTTTCCATCGACACTGTCGTTATATATCTTTCCATATGCCATGGTGTGTGTGTGTGTGTGTTTGTGCGTATGTGCGTGCATGCATGATGCATGTATGCATGCATGCATGTATGTGTGTGTGTGTGCAACTCCAGCTAGATGCTCTCGAGAGCCAAACTGTCAGGGATTCATCTATAACCCCACGGTTGAGTCATCACAATAATAGTTTGTGAAACATGTTAACATGATTAACACATGAGGTATTGCCTACATGTTCTGTCATTTCATATTATCACTTCCAGTAATCTATGTATTAGGTGCAACAAAATCAATACAAATAAAATAGTATATTGCAAGCAGTGAATACATTAGTTATAGATTGGTAATTATTTCTTTGTAAAATATTGTTTTAAGTATAACTGTAGTGGTTCAGGGTGAACCATAGATTCGAATTACACTTCAGTTCACCATTCCAACATTCTATTGTTTCTTTATACCTTTATTTTACGGGTTGCAAATGGAATGGAATAATTGTTAGTAAATAAGTGAGTGGTATAACATAGGTATGTGCATTTGCATGCCCAGCATATATATAATACGTCCATTTTGAGAAAGACCTATTACACATTTTTTATACTCATTGCATGTCTGCATTGAATATATGTTTGTATAACTAACAATAAATCAAATTTCTACGTTTATTATGCACGTTTAATATGTGTAATGGGGAAGGTGGATGTGTAACATTGATCTGTACCAAGTGCTCAAGTGCTTCACTACATGCACCATTGCACATATTAAATGTGCATAATAAACGTAGACATTTGATTTATTGTTAGTTATACAAACATAATTATATTCTAACTGTTGTACAGATCAATGCAGACATGCAATGAGCATCAAAAATGTGTAATAGGCAGGGGATCTTTCTCAAAATGGATGTGGTTTTAGGGGGTGTACAAGCAGGCATCACTAAGCATGACAAGAGGTAGGGGGTCTCCAAATAGTCCAAACTAGCGTGACGTACTTTATGGACAGGTCCTATGAATACGCCACCATGTTTATGCAGAAGTCCAGAGTATAGTGTAATAGGCCAAATAAATTATATTTAATTCACTAATCACGAGCAAGCAATTATGCAAGCTTTTGCTATCAAAACGACATATCATCACTGCAAGCATGCCACCCCACCCCCCATATGGCATGCACACATAGGGGAAGGCAGTGTTAGTTGAGCCATTTTTCATTCTTTTTGATATCTAGGGCACAATTATGTTCATAACTCAAAACTGTTTTTACTCACATAAATTATGATTATTAGTAGATCATTTTATACCAAACTAATATACCTAGCATGCATAGATAATTATATGCAGCTGATTCAAATATGGTTGGTAAGGTGGCTGAACTAACACTTGGCGTGGGGTAAGTTGAGCCAGAGTGTAGCGTAAGTTAGGTAAATGCTTTATTTGTATACTTTCCATGAGCCTTGTACTAAAATTTAATAACAATTTAGCCAACACATCTACCCAATGGGTACAACACGTCTCTGACAAGATAAGTTGACACACTTAATTAATATAGATTTAATGGCCAATCACAACCAGTATAACTAACTGCCAATATGTTGCCTTGTAGCTACCCAATGTGCCAATTTGCTCAGAAAAATTAATTCCTTGATGCATTTTGGGGAAAGAACACTCATCTTTGTTCTTTAACCACTGCTCCACTAACCCTCACTTGGGCCTTGGGTGGCTCAACTAGCCCCATTTGGGGGAAAGAACACTCATCTTTGTTCTTTAACCACTGCTCCACTAACCCTCACTTTGGCCTTGGGTGGCTCAACTAGCCCCATTTGGGGGAAAGAACACTCATCTTTGTTCTTTAACCACTGCTCCACTAACCCTCACTTTGGCCTTGGGTGGCTCAACTAGCCCCATTTGGGGGAAAGAACACTCATCTTTGTTCTTTAACCACTTCTCCACTAACCCTCACTTTGGCCTTGGGTGGCTCAACTAGCCCCATTTGGGGGAAAGAACACTCATCTTTGTTCTTTAACCACTGCTCCACTAATCCTCACTTGGGCCTTGGGTGGCTCAACTAGCCCCGTTTCAACAATTAAGCTTTTTTAATTAATTTCTCATTAATGCGCGAAGTGATGTAATTAATCTTCTTCCCCGTGCATAGTCAAACCATTTGTAAGTGAACAGAAAATAAAGTCTAGTTACATGCAGTGTGACTAGACTTATAGTTTACACACCAGCAGACATTACTCACAATCACAAAAAGTTTTGAACAGCATCAAAAAACATACTTTTAACTCACATTTTCTGACCATTGTGACAAATAGCATTTATTGTACATCAGTCATGTTCTAATAACATGTTCAATCACTGGGTGGTACCATGTAACTTTCACTGCTGTAGTTTCCTGGGAAACATGGGTGGCTCAACTAACCCAGTGCCTCAACTAACACTGCCTTCCCCTAGTATCTAAAATATATATCTGCACAGACATTTATGCCAGATTACCAAACATTGATAAGGATACAAGGACTAACTATATCACTACTGATTAGCAATTAAAAACCCTGTTTACACTACTGAACATTTCATAAGAGGAAAAAGTACTAAGGCAAATCCTTGTGTACAAATCTGGAACAGGGAAAAGCATCAAAACATTAAGTGCACTTTATTTACAAATATTACAACAGAACCACATCAAACACAAATAGTCTGGTTTGTCAGGTTGGTGATTTCATTAGACAACCCACAGTGGTGTACTGGAAATACTTAACTTATTGTTCAAACTAAAAAGGGTTGCTATTTACCCCCCCCCCCCACACATGACAAGACAAGAATAATCAGCTGATAGTATTCAACATATAATTCATAATCATCAAATCAGTTGATTGTCATATTTAAACGTTGTAACATTTAAACACCAATAAGTAAATTTTTTAATAATCCAGCACTGTGTCTTTTCCCAGCATTTGCAAAAATACCGGTAACTCCTGGGTTGGCTGCACCAAACCTGTGAACACATATAAATGTTTATTTGTTATATTTTACACAAACATCGTAAGTTTACTAATCAATGTAACCATTGACAACATCAATTTAAAATGTCATCTTAAATGCTATGCAAAACATTTAAACTGAAAATGCACGCAGGTGCATAATTTAACTTGATTACCAAATTAATGTGATCACTTAATATTGGCATGTGGCTCAATCGTTTGGTGCTTGCCGTTGTATCATATTGGGTTTAAAACCTAGGCTATATGTACAACTTGCAAAGTTGCACAGCACCTGATATACAGTGGAACCTCGCTATTAAGATCAAGCTTGGGGCTTGGTCGAAGTAACATGAATAACGAATAACCATATTAGTGGGACTTAATGTCCTGTACTTTACTGCTATGGAAATGATCATCACCAAAACAACATGGTGAAACAATATATGTATGTATAAAGGGATGCACCTAACTGGCAAAAAAAATAGATGAGACGGGTTAGTGCAGTATTTGTAAGTCCGTTCGTACAGTCCGTATGAAACCCTGGCCCATGTGAAATTCATATGTAACATTTACTGATTAAGAAAATGTATCAGCTGATTTTTAAAAACATTGGGATACTGTTTTTACACTTGTGTCAATTGTAATAGATACACCTTTATAATATATAATTCTGAATATAGGTCAGTGTGAAGTAGTCCCAGCATGTGGTATGTTATTTGTGTGGTGTAACGCCACTAATCATGACATTTAACAACGTGTTGTGAAATACCTTAAATGTTGGAACTTCTCAATTCCTGGCAACCAACAAAGCCGAGTTCAAACAGACGGTTCAATCATTTATACTATGTATTTGCAGGTACATGTGGACAAGAAATCTTGGAGCAATGACTGAGTTATTAATTTGTGATGTTGGTAAAATGTGTACAACCATAATCGAAAAATCATGTGTAGGGCCTAACGGCAATTTATGGCCCACATTATTCAACTAAAAATTCTTTATTTCACACTCTCAAATACACATACATGTATCAGACATATAGCAAGCTAACTATAGCTAATGTTATCCCGGTCTAGTACCCCTAACCCCTGTCCCACTAGCCCCCTGAGGGCTACTGGCACTAACGGGGGGGGGGCTAGTGGCAATACTTATCAATTTGCCAAAGCCACCTGGCTATTCCATTCAGTGTTCTATCCCACCTTAACTTTTGGGGTAAACAAATTTAGGTACCTGATTTTAAATAAGAAAATAGTCATATATCTGGTGCATATTCAAGGAATGTCGGACTTTTTTGATTGGAGGGAAACCGTAAAAACCCTATTTTATTTGTCATACACAGATACAGGTAACCAACCATTAAGAGAAATAGACAGTAAATGGAAATGTAACATAAAAACAATACTGTGTTCATAGCAGTGATCAAAACATTGTTGTGAGAAAACATTACAATGTCTTATCAAAGTTGATAATACGTTGTTTGCACATATAATACCATATCCATATGCAAGCATGACTAGTCAATGAAATCAAGTGAAATTGTCCATCATGTGTCCAATGGCACTGAGATACGACTCAATTCCCCGGTCACACAGCATGTATTCCAGTCCAAGTTCGTCCAAACAAGCATCGAGGTTGATGTACTTCTTCCTGTGCTTGGGAGCGGGCTGACCCGACTGTAGCTGGAGGATGGAGATGAGTGATGCGGCTTCCTATTGGCTGAACAGCTCGACCACCTCAAAGATATTGGGTGTATCTTGCCTGCCTTCCTCATGAGTCATGTGTGATACCCTTCAAAGTGACTGTTGGTGCGAGGGCCGTCATGTTTAAAGAAATTCCACATTTCGATTGGATACTGCCCGTTCATCCATGTCCTGTCGAAGTAGTCATTGAAGTCTCGTACACGGGGTACATCTGGTGCTGTGTTCTTGAAAATTGAAATACGTCTTTCACATGTGGCACGGGGACAAATGGCATCGCTAGTAGCATACGAAACCAATTCCTGTGGTCAGCGTTCTCTCTGTAGCTCACGGATAGTCCTAACCCTTGGATTCTCCGCCACAGACACTGGAAGTGGAAGTAGCACCCCTTGACAATCACTCCGGGGAACACGTGTAGGCAGGCATTCATCAGACCTTTCTCGAAATCCTGCATGATACGTTGGGGGCTGATGGTGAATACGACTGATTCAGACTTTTCCTTCACCAAACTGAGGAAACGAATGTAGGTGTTCCCATCTTTGTTGGGGAGCAGACCAAACACAAGTGGCAGCATCACTCCAAGAACGAATGCATGCAATGTGACTATTTGATAAAACAGCCTTAGTGCTGTTGCAAACGTCCCATCCATGTGATAGGTATCAGCATTCGCTAGTGAATGCAGAGCAGAGTTGGACGCAAACGCTATTATCTTGTCGGCTCCATCGCCATCCTCACCAAGCAGGAACCGATTTCCTTGAACTGTAGTTGTCCACTGGCCATCCAGGTCAATGTCACCTCTTGTGGATGGCATTAGGGGGAAGCATTTCCTCCGTTCATGGTACCGTGATGACTTGACACGCTGGTATTGAGGCAGAGCAGATGCTGTTTCACCTGGTGAAGCCATCGCAGTCACACTTTGTTGAAGCAGTTTCACCTTTTCCTGATCGTAAATCGCCTGCATTGAAGTCGTTTCATCCCTGGCTCGTTTCCTCATGTTTCCTCTCAATTGTCGCGCTTGTACGTCACCAGGGTTGGGTTGGTGATTGTGGCTATCTTCAGCTTTCACCACAGTTCCATCATCACTGACCACCACAAATGCCTTACACTTCACACTTTTCCTCTTGCTACATTTGAACTTCATGCCATTTGTCAACGCTTTCGATTTGTGATAGGTATAACTGTTCAAAACAGCAACAGGAAGTCCCCTAGCACCTTCGATGAACTCAACACTAGCAGCCATGTTTCACGTGTCATTCCCAACTCAAATATAAAATTCAACATGAAACTCAGGCCAGCTAGGGCAGAGTAGCTCAACATATCCTTTCCTTATTGGCTAGAAATGTGTGAACTGACAGGCACAGAACACCACAAATCCACAATCAATAGTTTATTCAGTTAAAAGTTAGGGCAATTAACTTTTAATAATGGATCAGGGCAATTAGCTTTTATGTGCGAGTTAAATTGTGTTTTGCTCACCTCAAACAAGCTTTATGTAGAGGATTTACTTTAACTCTTAGGACAGTGAGCTTTTCATACCACACAATTGATGTGTGAAAGTTACATGGAGCTTCAAATGGTCGACCCTTCAAATGATTAACTCTTCCTACAATTAGAAATATCTAGAAAGAGGGGGTGTGTTAAATCAACAGCATACTGACTGGAGGGCTAGTGGCACTCAATTCTCACACCTCGGGGGGGGCAACTGGCACTCAATTCTCACACCTCGGGGGGCTACTGGTACTGGGGCTAGAGACAAGAGGGCTACTGGGATGACACTGTTATCCCTTTATACAAAAGTGAGAAGTGAATTATTTACAAATTACAGACCAATTTCTAATCTCCCATGCCTATTGAAAATACTAGAGCACCCAATGGACAATAGGCTTCACAATTTCTTGGCAGAACACCGCATTATATCAAAAAGAAAACAATACGGATTTAGGGAAAATTACTCAACATATATATGGCACTAATTGATTTGGTTGATAAAATATAAAGCAACATTGACAACAACAAACAAAATATAGGCATTTTTCTTGACCTCAGCAAGGCTTTTGACAAATAGATCATAACATTTTAATAAATAAACCCCAATGCTATGGTATAAGAGGTATTGCATATGACTTGTTCAAGTTATCTTGACAATAGAATACAGTATGTTTCCTATAACACAACATACTCGGATTGTATGAAAATAACATGTGGAGTTCCACAAGGATCCATATTAAGCTCATTACATGTTTTATATATAAATGTTATTGAAAATGTATTAGATATCCTAAATCCGATGTCTGCAGATGACACAAATTTGTTCCATGATCACACAAATTTTGACACTCTCATTGAAGAAGTAAACATAAAATCTCAACATGGTTCCATACCAAATTACCAATGAGCTTTCATGAAGTATCAAAAAATCTAATTTCATAATATTCAAACCAAAAGGAAAAAATACAATAATGACAATGCCTTAATAAAATAAATGGAAAAGAAATTTCTAGGAACATACATAGATGAACACTTGAGTTGGTCAACACCAGACCTCATGCCAAGTATATTTCCATGAGTACGAGTACAAGAACATTGCTGAAAGCTGAGTACAAGTACGAGAATGAGTACATAGCCAAAAGTATGAGTACAAGTACATTCCCACAAGTACAAGTATATATTTTATAAATATTAAATAACGTATTTTAAACTAAAATGATTAATTAATCTAAAAAGTCAGCAACAAGTGAATAATATGCGATGGCAGTTGATCTGATTTTTTCTGAGGAAAACAGTAAAAAACATCTTTATTTCATCAACAATAACATTAACTTCAAGTAAAACAAAGCAACCAACAGGAGGATTTGTTAACTGTCAACACACTAGTTAAATTTTTTTTAGCATTTCTTTTATCTCTGCTCCCTCAATCCCTGCTCTCCCAAACCCAGACTAGCATGTCTCATGCTGCATATCTCCTGGCTTCACTGATCCCACACTGAGTTCATTGTTATGAAGCATTTGAGTCAATGTTAGCAATTGCAATCAATGGTCAGTTAGGAGAGCTCCAGGTCTGGAGTCCTCAGATGTAGTCCCAGGACTCTGGACCACATGTCTAGACAGTGGATATGGTCAATTAATTAATCAATTAATTAAACAAAGATCATCTTAAATTAATCACTGTCGCAGATTTTGTTGCATTTTTTCGTTTAGAAAAAAGTTCTCCACAGACCCATACAATATAATTGTGGTTTACCACAATATATATAATACATTATTTATACTTGAAGACTAACGAATGCCTACCCCTACAAACAAATAGGAACCCCAAACATACAATTACCTTTTACAAACCCCTCCATTTTACAAACATACAGACATAGTATGACTCATAAAATTAGTTTTTTGCTTGGAGTCCCTTCTTAACTGCAGTTAACAATTCATAAACCACATGCTTTGATATAATAATACCCATTAAACTAATATCTTTGTAGTTAGTCTGCCAGTGACTAAACATTACCCCCCCCCCTCCTAAACATGTACATCATTTTAAGGGGTAGAGGTGAGAAGATTTGTCCAAATTGCAACAAAGGGGATGTGTGGCAATTTTAATAAAGTTTGTTTGTCCTTGTCTTTAATAAAGACCACATGTCACATGAGACCAATTTACATTCTTACATATCAGTTCAGTTTGTCGTCTTTTGGTGCAAAAAGGCAGTGTTGCAATTTGCAATCTGTTGATATTAGAAGGTTGGAATTAACATTTTCTGATCTTAGAATACTGATTATTGAAAGGGTTAGCACATGCCAATACAACAGGCTCAAATTCCCCTTTGTACTTTTTAGCCAGACTGCTGGCACCAGATTATACTGGTGTAGGAGGCAGTCTGACTTGAGCCACCTCTACAGAGGAAGACTCAGCTGGCAGTTCTTCTTAGCAGTTAGCACTGTCAGCCAGTACCAAGTGACATGGTCTCCTTACTGCATCAAAGGCATTTCATGACTAACTGGTGGGTTAACTGATGAATGGCCCTTTATGGACATCCAGGTGGCTTTTAATTAAACAAAGGGATTATGGCTTGAACTGGTAGCCTACAATTGTTTGCTTAACATGGTGTTTCTGACTGGGAAAAGATCCTGCATGTTGCCTTTTTATAGCCATGGTTATTGGAGAATGGGGGTGTACTATGTGTAGGGATGGTAACAGGGGTAATCAATCAGAAATAACAAAGTACTTATAAAAAAGTTTTGAACATTCAGATACTTCAGGAAAGTTTCATTTTGTTAACTACAAATAAATTAATTTTCACAGCATATATTTAGAAAGTACTCAGATGCATTTGTAATGTACTCCTTAAATCTTAGTACATTGAGTATGAATCAGGGTTGAAAATATCATGATTTTTTTATAAAAAAAAAGATTTTTTTTAATCGGATTTATTTTTTTTATTTTTTTAAATCTGGTATATAGACATTAATAAATTTTATATAGATGCTGATGTATTTATAAACTCTTTGAAATGTGTTCTATTCAAATCGATCTAGATACTTGTCTTAACAGAGGGTACATGATTTTTGCTTATAAAGACATTAGACAATGTCCACAAGGCCTCACATCCTGTAGTTGCATAATCTGTCTTGGAAAGGAAAGCATGCTGTGTGTCTGTGGCTCTAGCAGTGCTAATTATTGTTTGCTGAGAGGGTGGATTAACACCTGTCCTGGGCTCTGTGTAATCTAAGGGTCTCTAACCAGACTGCAAACTGGTACAGTATTAAACAATTGTAGCCCAGACTGTCTCACTTGAGTCAACATACTGAATTGATAACAACTAGCACAAGCTCTAAGTGGACTTTAACTCAGGGCTTCTGACTTGAAAAGATACTTCCTCTGGAAGACAACTTTGTGTGGCTTCACTGCATTCAAAAAGGAATAGCTCAGACATACACAATGTCATAAAATATTTGACTGTCAGGCTATCTGGTGTCAATACAGCTACACAAGTGTGTACACTTTGTGCTTTTGTATTCAAAAACATACAAAACTGTGTTGATCTCAATGCTTGTAAACAATTATTTGTGCTAAATTCATATAAATCAGTGATTAAAAAAATCGGAAGTAAAAAAAAAATCATAAATAAATAATTTTTTTAGAGTGATTTAAATCATGATTTAAATCAAATGATTCAAATCAAACAACCCTGGTATGAGTACAACTACGAGTACGAGTACATGACCCATAAGTTATATGAGTATGAGTACTTCAAAAATGTACTTGAGTACACGAGTACCGAGTACTATCACCCCAGGTCTGGTCAACATATATTGATAGGTTATCAAAACAAATTGCAAGAAATGTACGAATGCTTAACAAATTAAAGCATTTTCTCCCTAGGTACATAATGAAAATTACTGCATTATGTTACAAGCGAATTCATATAGCACAAATAAAAAATAAAGATACTACAGAAGAAAGATATAAGGATAATTACACAATCTCACTATATCGCCCTTTCAGACCCACTATTCTCAAAGTTAAAACTGTTAAAATTAGATGATCTCAAAAACATCAATTAGGTATTTTCATGTATAAATCCATTAATGGCCAACTCCCAGATAGCATGTCATTAATGCTCATGCAAATAGAAAATATTCATAACCACAATCTTAGAAAACGAAATGGGTATTACCGGTACATCCAGCACAATACAGCAAACAGCAGGAACTTTACAACAAATTATTCAGGACCAGTATTCAGGAATGCACAACCTCAACATTTACGGCAGCTTGTATCCTTAAACCAGTTTAAAAGAAAACTCAAAGAATTATTACTGTCAAAATAACATTAAAATTCATATCATACACTTGTAATAAATTATAGCCACCACTCTATATCTACCTGCATGGCTAATATTGACAAAGTGGCAGAGTAGTTCTTACAATAGTTAATATTACTTTGTGTATTAAAGTTGATTGTATTACTTAAGAGTATTTAGCCTAGGGGTTTCCAGAGGATCTCCTCAGTTACCCTTATTGTCTACTGAATGGCTCCTAATATGATGCATATAAATGTGACCAAATAAATGAAAGTTATCTCTTTCTTCTTTTGTTGTTGACAAACTAACGAAGTCAAGATGTGCTCGCAGATCGAACCAACGAGAGCATCTGTTACAGTCACGTTGTAGCAAAAGGACGGTTTTGTTTACACGTGGGGCCTCTGGCTTTGCCTCAAGAGCTGTTATTGGGGGTCCCTGTTATTGGTTAAATTTGAAGTACAGAGAGAATTTCCATACCATATGTGGAAACTAGGTATGATTGTTGAGGGATATCCCCGAAAATGCGCCTGGAACATGTGCGATTTATCGCTCTAGTTTTACGGTATTCGTGCGATAAATGCTACATACATTTTCTAAAGATGTTCTAAAAGGCATTAAATATTAATATAATTGAAAAACTTTGCTAATCGTTAGAAAAGACATTAAAAGGTCAATTGGTGACAACAACAAAAAAACTAACAAATCACTGTTCAATTAAGCCAAGGACCAAGGTATATTATATATATGGCGATTTCTCAAATTCAAGTCTATGTGTATCCGACTCTTTACATATTACGTTACGATTCGTCACATAAAAGTGTTCTTGACAAGTAGTTTCTAGAGTATATTATAGATTCACTAGGAAAATTCCCCTTTGTACTTTTTAGCCAGACTGCTGGCACCAGATTATACTGGTGTAGGAGGCAGTCTGACTTGAGCCACCTCTACAGAGGAAGACTCAGCTGGCAGTTCTTCTTAGCAGTTAGCACTGTCAGCCAGTACCAAGTGACATGGTCTCCTTACTGCATCAAAGGCATTTCATGACTAACTGGTGGGTTAACTGATGAATGGCCCTTTATGGACATCCAGGTGGCTTTTAATTAAACAAAGGGATTATGGCTTGAACTGGTAGCCTACAATTGTTTGCTTAACATGGTGTTTCTGACTGGGAAAAGATCCTGCATGTTGCCTTTTTATAGCCATGGTTATTGGAGAATGGGGGTGTACTATGTGTAGGGATGGTAACAGGGGTAATCAATCAGAAATAACAAAGTACTTATAAAAAAGTTTTGAACATTCAGATACTTCAGGAAAGTTTCATTTTGTTAACTACAAATAAATTAATTTTCACAGCATATATTTAGAAAGTACTCAGATGCATTTGTAATGTACTCCTTAAATCTTAGTACATTGAGTATGAATCAGGGTTGAAAATATCATGATTTTTTTATAAAAAAAAAAGATTTTTTTTAATCGGATTTATTTATTTTATTTTTTTTAATCTGGTATATAGACATTAATAAATTTTATATAGATGCTGATGTATTTATAAACTCTTTGAAATGTGTTCTATTCAAATCGATCTAGATACTTGTCTTAACAGAGGGTACATGATTTTTGCTTATAAAGACATTAGACAATGTCCACAAGGCCTCACATCCTGTAGTTGCATAATCTGTCTTGGAAAGGAAAGCATGCTGTGTGTCTGTGGCTCTAGCAGTGCTAATTATTGTTTGCTGAGAGGGTGGATTAACACCTGTCCTGGGCTCTGTGTAATCTAAGGGTCTCTAACCAGACTGCAAACTGGTACAGTATTAAACAATTGTAGCCCAGACTGTCTCACTTGAGTCAACATACTGAATTGATAACAACTAGCACAAGCTCTAAGTGGACTTTAACTCAGGGCTTCTGACTTGAAAAGATACTTCCTCTGGAAGACAACTTTGTGTGGCTTCACTGCTTTCAAAAAGGAATAGCTCAGACATACACAATGTCATAAAATATTTGACTGTCAGGCTATCTGGTGTCAATACAGCTACACAAGTGTGTACACTTTGTGCTTTTGTATTCAAAAACATACAAAACTGTGTTGATCTCAATGCTTGTAAACAATTATTTGTGCTAAATTCATATAAATCAGTGATTAAAAAAATCGGAAGTAAAAAAAAAAATCATAAATAAATAATTTTTTTAGAGTGATTTAAATCATGATTTAAATCAAATGATTCAAATCAAACAACCCTGGTATGAGTACAACTACGAGTACGAGTACATGACCCATAAGTTATATGAGTATGAGTACTTCAAAAATGTACTTGAGTACACGAGTACCGAGTACTATCACCCCAGGTCTGGTCAACATATATTGATAGGTTATCAAAACAAATTGCAAGAAATGTACGAATGCTTAACAAATTAAAGCATTTTCTCCCTAGGTACATAATGAAAATTACTGCATTATGTTACAAGCGAATTCATATAGCACAAATAAAAAATAAAGATACTACAGAAGAAAGATATAAGGATAATTACACAATCTCACTATATCGCCCTTTCAGACCCACTATTCTCAAAGTTAAAACTGTTAAAATTAGATGATCTCAAAAACATCAATTAGGTATTTTCATGTATAAATCCATTAATGGCCAACTCCCAGATAGCATGTCATTAATGCTCATGCAAATAGAAAATATTCATAACCACAATCTTAGAAAACGAAATGGGTATTACCGGTACATCCAGCACAATACAGCAAACAGCAGGAACTTTACAACAAATTATTCAGGACCAGTATTCAGGAATGCACAACCTCAACATTTACGGCAGCTTGTATCCTTAAACCAGTTTAAAAGAAAACTCAAAGAATTATTACTGTCAAAATAACATTAAAATTCATATCATACACTTGTAATAAATTATAGCCACCACTCTATATCTACCTGCATGGCTAATATTGACAAAGTGGCAGAGTAGTTCTTACAATAGTTAATATTACTTTGTGTATTAAAGTTGATTGTATTACTTAAGAGTATTTAGCCTAGGGGTTTCCAGAGGATCTCCTCAGTTACCCTTATTGTCTACTGAATGGCTCCTAATATGATGCATATAAATGTGACCAAATAAATGAAAGTTATCTCTTTCTTCTTTTGTTGTTGACAAACTAACGAAGTCAAGATGTGCTCGCAGATCGAACCAACGAGAGCATCTGTTACAGTCACGTTGTAGCAAAAGGACGGTTTTGTTTACACGTGGGGCCTCTGGCTTTGCCTCAAGAGCTGTTATTGGGGGTCCCTGTTATTGGTTAAATTTGAAGTACAGAGAGAATTTCCATACCATATGTGGAAACTAGGTATGATTGTTGAGGGATATCCCCGAAAATGCGCCTGGAACATGTGCGATTTATCGCTCTAGTTTTACGGTATTCGTGCGATAAATGCTACATACATTTTCTAAAGATGTTCTAAAAGGCATTAAATATTAATATAATTGAAAAACTTTGCTAATCGTTAGAAAAGACATTAAAAGGTCAATTGGTGACAACAACAAAAAAACTAACAAATCACTGTTCAATTAAGCCAAGGACCAAGGTATATTATATATATGGCGATTTCTCAAATTCAAGTCTATGTGTATCCGACTCTTTACATATTACGTTACGATTCGTCACATAAAAGTGTTCTTGACAAGTAGTTTCTAGAGTATATTATAGATTCACTAGGAAAATTCCCCTTTGTACTTTTTAGCCAGACTGCTGGCACCAGATTATACTGGTGTAGGAGGCAGTCTGACTTGAGCCACCTCTACAGAGGAAGACTCAGCTGGCAGTTCTTCTTAGCAGTTAGCACTGTCAGCCAGTACCAAGTGACATGGTCTCCTTACTGCATCAAAGGCATTTCATGACTAACTGGTGGGTTAACTGATGAATGGCCCTTTATGGACATCCAGGTGGCTTTTAATTAAACAAAGGGATTATGGCTTGAACTGGTAGCCTACAATTGTTTGCTTAACATGGTGTTTCTGACTGGGAAAAGATCCTGCATGTTGCCTTTTTATAGCCATGGTTATTGGAGAATGGGGGTGTACTATGTGTAGGGATGGTAACAGGGGTAATCAATCAGAAATAACAAAGTACTTATAAAAAAGTTTTGAACATTCAGATACTTCAGGAAAGTTTCATTTTGTTAACTACAAATAAATTAATTTTCACAGCATATATTTAGAAAGTACTCAGATGCATTTGTAATGTACTCCTTAAATCTTAGTACATTGAGTATGAATCAGGGTTGAAAATATCATGATTTTTTTATAAAAAAAAAAGATTTTTTTTAATCGGATTTATTTATTTTATTTTTTTTAATCTGGTATATAGACATTAATAAATTTTATATAGATGCTGATGTATTTATAAACTCTTTGAAATGTGTTCTATTCAAATCGATCTAGATACTTGTCTTAACAGAGGGTACATGATTTTTGCTTATAAAGACATTAGACAATGTCCACAAGGCCTCACATCCTGTAGTTGCATAATCTGTCTTGGAAAGGAAAGCATGCTGTGTGTCTGTGGCTCTAGCAGTGCTAATTATTGTTTGCTGAGAGGGTGGATTAACACCTGTCCTGGGCTCTGTGTAATCTAAGGGTCTCTAACCAGACTGCAAACTGGTACAGTATTAAACAATTGTAGCCCAGACTGTCTCACTTGAGTCAACATACTGAATTGATAACAACTAGCACAAGCTCTAAGTGGACTTTAACTCAGGGCTTCTGACTTGAAAAGATACTTCCTCTGGAAGACAACTTTGTGTGGCTTCACTGCATTCAAAAAGGAATAGCTCAGACATACACAATGTCATAAAATATTTGACTGTCAGGCTATCTGGTGTCAATACAGCTACACAAGTGTGTACACTTTGTGCTTTTGTATTCAAAAACATACAAAACTGTGTTGATCTCAATGCTTGTAAACAATTATTTGTGCTAAATTCATATAAATCAGTGATTAAAAAAATCGGAAGTAAAAAAAAAAATCATAAATAAATAATTTTTTTAGAGTGATTTAAATCATGATTTAAATCAAATGATTCAAATCAAACAACCCTGGTATGAGTACAACTACGAGTACGAGTACATGACCCATAAGTTATATGAGTATGAGTACTTCAAAAATGTACTTGAGTACACGAGTACCGAGTACTATCACCCCAGGTCTGGTCAACATATATTGATAGGTTATCAAAACAAATTGCAAGAAATGTACGAATGCTTAACAAATTAAAGCATTTTCTCCCTAGGTACATAATGAAAATTACTGCATTATGTTACAAGCGAATTCATATAGCACAAATAAAAAATAAAGATACTACAGAAGAAAGATATAAGGATAATTACACAATCTCACTATATCGCCCTTTCAGACCCACTATTCTCAAAGTTAAAACTGTTAAAATTAGATGATCTCAAAAACATCAATTAGGTATTTTCATGTATAAATCCATTAATGGCCAACTCCCAGATAGCATGTCATTAATGCTCATGCAAATAGAAAATATTCATAACCACAATCTTAGAAAACGAAATGGGTATTACCGGTACATCCAGCACAATACAGCAAACAGCAGGAACTTTACAACAAATTATTCAGGACCAGTATTCAGGAATGCACAACCTCAACATTTACGGCAGCTTGTATCCTTAAACCAGTTTAAAAGAAAACTCAAAGAATTATTACTGTCAAAATAACATTAAAATTCATATCATACACTTGTAATAAATTATAGCCACCACTCTATATCTACCTGCATGGCTAATATTGACAAAGTGGCAGAGTAGTTCTTACAATAGTTAATATTACTTTGTGTATTAAAGTTGATTGTATTACTTAAGAGTATTTAGCCTAGGGGTTTCCAGAGGATCTCCTCAGTTACCCTTATTGTCTACTGAATGGCTCCTAATATGATGCATATAAATGTGACCAAATAAATGAAAGTTATCTCTTTCTTCTTTTGTTGTTGACAAACTAACGAAGTCAAGATGTGCTCGCAGATCGAACCAACGAGAGCATCTGTTACAGTCACGTTGTAGCAAAAGGACGGTTTTGTTTACACGTGGGGCCTCTGGCTTTGCCTCAAGAGCTGTTATTGGGGGTCCCTGTTATTGGTTAAATTTGAAGTACAGAGAGAATTTCCATACCATATGTGGAAACTAGGTATGATTGTTGAGGGATATCCCCGAAAATGCGCCTGGAACATGTGCGATTTATCGCTCTAGTTTTACGGTATTCGTGCGATAAATGCTACATACATTTTCTAAAGATGTTCTAAAAGGCATTAAATATTAATATAATTGAAAAACTTTGCTAATCGTTAGAAAAGACATTAAAAGGTCAATTGGTGACAACAACAAAAAAACTAACAAATCACTGTTCAATTAAGCCAAGGACCAAGGTATATTATATATATGGCGATTTCTCAAATTCAAGTCTATGTGTATCCGACTCTTTACATATTACGTTACGATTCGTCACATAAAAGTGTTCTTGACAAGTAGTTTCTAGAGTATATTATAGATTCACTAGGAAAATTCCCCTTTGTACTTTTTAGCCAGACTGCTGGCACCAGATTATACTGGTGTAGGAGGCAGTCTGACTTGAGCCACCTCT
This sequence comes from Lamellibrachia columna, assembly GCA_963662155.1. NCBI lineage: Eukaryota > Metazoa > Annelida > Polychaeta > Sabellida > Siboglinidae > Lamellibrachia > Lamellibrachia columna. The sequence continues at coordinate 22,130,734 of OY759264.1, forward strand.
ACAGAGGAAGACTCAGCTGGCAGTTCTTCTTAGCAGTTAGCACTGTCAGCCAGTACCAAGTGACATGGTCTCCTTACTGCATCAAAGGCATTTCATGACTAACTGGTGGGTTAACTGATGAATGGCCCTTTATGGACATCCAGGTGGCTTTTAATTAAACAAAGGGATTATGGCTTGAACTGGTAGCCTACAATTGTTTGCTTAACATGGTGTTTCTGACTGGGAAAAGATCCTGCATGTTGCCTTTTTATAGCCATGGTTATTGGAGAATGGGGGTGTACTATGTGTAGGGATGGTAACAGGGGTAATCAATCAGAAATAACAAAGTACTTATAAAAAAGTTTTGAACATTCAGATACTTCAGGAAAGTTTCATTTTGTTAACTACAAATAAATTAATTTTCACAGCATATATTTAGAAAGTACTCAGATGCATTTGTAATGTACTCCTTAAATCTTAGTACATTGAGTATGAATCAGGGTTGAAAATATCATGATTTTTTTATAAAAAAAAAAGATTTTTTTTAATCGGATTTATTTATTTTATTTTTTTTAATCTGGTATATAGACATTAATAAATTTTATATAGATGCTGATGTATTTATAAACTCTTTGAAATGTGTTCTATTCAAATCGATCTAGATACTTGTCTTAACAGAGGGTACATGATTTTTGCTTATAAAGACATTAGACAATGTCCACAAGGCCTCACATCCTGTAGTTGCATAATCTGTCTTGGAAAGGAAAGCATGCTGTGTGTCTGTGGCTCTAGCAGTGCTAATTATTGTTTGCTGAGAGGGTGGATTAACACCTGTCCTGGGCTCTGTGTAATCTAAGGGTCTCTAACCAGACTGCAAACTGGTACAGTATTAAACAATTGTAGCCCAGACTGTCTCACTTGAGTCAACATACTGAATTGATAACAACTAGCACAAGCTCTAAGTGGACTTTAACTCAGGGCTTCTGACTTGAAAAGATACTTCCTCTGGAAGACAACTTTGTGTGGCTTCACTGCATTCAAAAAGGAATAGCTCAGACATACACAATGTCATAAAATATTTGACTGTCAGGCTATCTGGTGTCAATACAGCTACACAAGTGTGTACACTTTGTGCTTTTGTATTCAAAAACATACAAAACTGTGTTGATCTCAATGCTTGTAAACAATTATTTGTGCTAAATTCATATAAATCAGTGATTAAAAAAATCGGAAGTAAAAAAAAAAATCATAAATAAATAATTTTTTTAGAGTGATTTAAATCATGATTTAAATCAAATGATTCAAATCAAACAACCCTGGTATGAGTACAACTACGAGTACGAGTACATGACCCATAAGTTATATGAGTATGAGTACTTCAAAAATGTACTTGAGTACACGAGTACCGAGTACTATCACCCCAGGTCTGGTCAACATATATTGATAGGTTATCAAAACAAATTGCAAGAAATGTACGAATGCTTAACAAATTAAAGCATTTTCTCCCTAGGTACATAATGAAAATTACTGCATTATGTTACAAGCGAATTCATATAGCACAAATAAAAAATAAAGATACTACAGAAGAAAGATATAAGGATAATTACACAATCTCACTATATCGCCCTTTCAGACCCACTATTCTCAAAGTTAAAACTGTTAAAATTAGATGATCTCAAAAACATCAATTAGGTATTTTCATGTATAAATCCATTAATGGCCAACTCCCAGATAGCATGTCATTAATGCTCATGCAAATAGAAAATATTCATAACCACAATCTTAGAAAACGAAATGGGTATTACCGGTACATCCAGCACAATACAGCAAACAGCAGGAACTTTACAACAAATTATTCAGGACCAGTATTCAGGAATGCACAACCTCAACATTTACGGCAGCTTGTATCCTTAAACCAGTTTAAAAGAAAACTCAAAGAATTATTACTGTCAAAATAACATTAAAATTCATATCATACACTTGTAATAAATTATAGCCACCACTCTATATCTACCTGCATGGCTAATATTGACAAAGTGGCAGAGTAGTTCTTACAATAGTTAATATTACTTTGTGTATTAAAGTTGATTGTATTACTTAAGAGTATTTAGCCTAGGGGTTTCCAGAGGATCTCCTCAGTTACCCTTATTGTCTACTGAATGGCTCCTAATATGATGCATATAAATGTGACCAAATAAATGAAAGTTATCTCTTTCTTCTTTTGTTGTTGACAAACTAACGAAGTCAAGATGTGCTCGCAGATCGAACCAACGAGAGCATCTGTTACAGTCACGTTGTAGCAAAAGGACGGTTTTGTTTACACGTGGGGCCTCTGGCTTTGCCTCAAGAGCTGTTATTGGGGGTCCCTGTTATTGGTTAAATTTGAAGTACAGAGAGAATTTCCATACCATATGTGGAAACTAGGTATGATTGTTGAGGGATATCCCCGAAAATGCGCCTGGAACATGTGCGATTTATCGCTCTAGTTTTACGGTATTCGTGCGATAAATGCTACATACATTTTCTAAAGATGTTCTAAAAGGCATTAAATATTAATATAATTGAAAAACTTTGCTAATCGTTAGAAAAGACATTAAAAGGTCAATTGGTGACAACAACAAAAAAACTAACAAATCACTGTTCAATTAAGCCAAGGACCAAGGTATATTATATATATGGCGATTTCTCAAATTCAAGTCTATGTGTATCCGACTCTTTACATATTACGTTACGATTCGTCACATAAAAGTGTTCTTGACAAGTAGTTTCTAGAGTATATTATAGATTCACTAGGAAAATTCCCCTTTGTACTTTTTAGCCAGACTGCTGGCACCAGATTATACTGGTGTAGGAGGCAGTCTGACTTGAGCCACCTCTACAGAGGAAGACTCAGCTGGCAGTTCTTCTTAGCAGTTAGCACTGTCAGCCAGTACCAAGTGACATGGTCTCCTTACTGCATCAAAGGCATTTCATGACTAACTGGTGGGTTAACTGATGAATGGCCCTTTATGGACATCCAGGTGGCTTTTAATTAAACAAAGGGATTATGGCTTGAACTGGTAGCCTACAATTGTTTGCTTAACATGGTGTTTCTGACTGGGAAAAGATCCTGCATGTTGCCTTTTTATAGCCATGGTTATTGGAGAATGGGGGTGTACTATGTGTAGGGATGGTAACAGGGGTAATCAATCAGAAATAACAAAGTACTTATAAAAAAGTTTTGAACATTCAGATACTTCAGGAAAGTTTCATTTTGTTAACTACAAATAAATTAATTTTCACAGCATATATTTAGAAAGTACTCAGATGCATTTGTAATGTACTCCTTAAATCTTAGTACATTGAGTATGAATCAGGGTTGAAAATATCATGATTTTTTTATAAAAAAAAAAGATTTTTTTTAATCGGATTTATTTATTTTATTTTTTTTAATCTGGTATATAGACATTAATAAATTTTATATAGATGCTGATGTATTTATAAACTCTTTGAAATGTGTTCTATTCAAATCGATCTAGATACTTGTCTTAACAGAGGGTACATGATTTTTGCTTATAAAGACATTAGACAATGTCCACAAGGCCTCACATCCTGTAGTTGCATAATCTGTCTTGGAAAGGAAAGCATGCTGTGTGTCTGTGGCTCTAGCAGTGCTAATTATTGTTTGCTGAGAGGGTGGATTAACACCTGTCCTGGGCTCTGTGTAATCTAAGGGTCTCTAACCAGACTGCAAACTGGTACAGTATTAAACAATTGTAGCCCAGACTGTCTCACTTGAGTCAACATACTGAATTGATAACAACTAGCACAAGCTCTAAGTGGACTTTAACTCAGGGCTTCTGACTTGAAAAGATACTTCCTCTGGAAGACAACTTTGTGTGGCTTCACTGCATTCAAAAAGGAATAGCTCAGACATACACAATGTCATAAAATATTTGACTGTCAGGCTATCTGGTGTCAATACAGCTACACAAGTGTGTACACTTTGTGCTTTTGTATTCAAAAACATACAAAACTGTGTTGATCTCAATGCTTGTAAACAATTATTTGTGCTAAATTCATATAAATCAGTGATTAAAAAAATCGGAAGTAAAAAAAAAAATCATAAATAAATAATTTTTTTAGAGTGATTTAAATCATGATTTAAATCAAATGATTCAAATCAAACAACCCTGGTATGAGTACAACTACGAGTACGAGTACATGACCCATAAGTTATATGAGTATGAGTACTTCAAAAATGTACTTGAGTACACGAGTACCGAGTACTATCACCCCAGGTCTGGTCAACATATATTGATAGGTTATCAAAACAAATTGCAAGAAATGTACGAATGCTTAACAAATTAAAGCATTTTCTCCCTAGGTACATAATGAAAATTACTGCATTATGTTACAAGCGAATTCATATAGCACAAATAAAAAATAAAGATACTACAGAAGAAAGATATAAGGATAATTACACAATCTCACTATATCGCCCTTTCAGACCCACTATTCTCAAAGTTAAAACTGTTAAAATTAGATGATCTCAAAAACATCAATTAGGTATTTTCATGTATAAATCCATTAATGGCCAACTCCCAGATAGCATGTCATTAATGCTCATGCAAATAGAAAATATTCATAACCACAATCTTAGAAAACGAAATGGGTATTACCGGTACATCCAGCACAATACAGCAAACAGCAGGAACTTTACAACAAATTATTCAGGACCAGTATTCAGGAATGCACAACCTCAACATTTACGGCAGCTTGTATCCTTAAACCAGTTTAAAAGAAAACTCAAAGAATTATTACTGTCAAAATAACATTAAAATTCATATCATACACTTGTAATAAATTATAGCCACCACTCTATATCTACCTGCATGGCTAATATTGACAAAGTGGCAGAGTAGTTCTTACAATAGTTAATATTACTTTGTGTATTAAAGTTGATTGTATTACTTAAGAGTATTTAGCCTAGGGGTTTCCAGAGGATCTCCTCAGTTACCCTTATTGTCTACTGAATGGCTCCTAATATGATGCATATAAATGTGACCAAATAAATGAAAGTTATCTCTTTCTTCTTTTGTTGTTGACAAACTAACGAAGTCAAGATGTACTCGCAGATCGAACCAACGAGAGCATCTGTTACAGTCACGGTGTAGCAAAAGGACGGTTTTGTTTACACGTGGGGCCTCTGGCTTTGCCTCAAGAGCTGTTATTGGGGGTCCCTGTTATTGGTTAAATTTGAAGTACAGAGAGAATTTCCATACCATATGTGGAAACTAGGTATGATTGTTGAGGGATATCCCCGAAAATGCGCCTGGAACATGTGCGATTTATCGCTCTAGTTTTACGGTATTCGTGCGATAAATGCTACATACATTTTCTAAAGATGTTCTAAAAGGCATTAAATATTAATATAATTGAAAAACTTTGCTAATCGTTAGAAAAGACATTAAAAGGTCAATTGGTGACAACAACAAAAAAACTAACAAATCACTGTTCAATTAAGCCAAGGACCAAGGTATATTATATATATGGCGATTTCTCAAATTCAAGTCTATGTGTATCCGACTCTTTACATATTACGTTACGATTCGTCACATAAAAGTGTTCTTGACAAGTAGTTTCTAGAGTATATTATAGATTCACTAGGAAAGTCTACGCTCTTTATAACGCAGCGTTCGGGCTCCAGTATTCGGAGTTCACATATCATCCTTCACGGGGGATGGCGATCGCAGACAGCTGCACCAAGATTAAAGATTCGAGATTGTAAGAACATCGAAGTCACGATATGCTGGCCGCGCGGTTTATACAAAAGTTACCAAACGAGTGGACTAGCGTCGATGTGTATTATGTTTCAATGTCACATACTGTTGTATGCTGAACTAGATAAAATGCATGTATACATGTACAATTGTGGAATAGTTAAGGTATCAACAATATTTCGCTACCATCTGATTGACCGACTACGCATCGAAAATAATAACCTGGATCGTTGAGTTGACACGGAGTGTAAAAGATGATTAAACATTGAAAACGACAAATTTAGTAAGTGTTCCACTTAATTTGTCTTTCAACCACTCGTAACATATAAATTCACGACGCACATCTCCGGTACCACATAACATTGATTCACTGTTTCGTGTGCTGATGACGAATTCATATTTTTGCGCACCGAGTTTGAGTTGTGCGTTTGGCATTATGACGCAATGGAAGCGTGCCAGTTCACCCCATGCAGCTTATATTGCCTGGTGTTGCCTACCAAGCTGCATTTATGACTATACATTTCATTCTTATACAAGCTGCATTTATGACTATACATCTCATTTTATACATGGCGTATTTGTGAATCTTAATTGCAAGTTTCAAACCGCCTAAACGAAGTCGCATACGAAACCAGTGTCGGGTCGTAGCCACTGCCACGGGCACGGCACGGCACGGCACGGCACTCGGTGATCGATGACATGTTGCAATTCAAAACCGTTTCACCAATTTGCAGTGTATGCCATGGGGTTTACTAAAGTAAACATTTATTTCTTTGTACAAAAGTCATAGCGCCAACAATTATAAGTACCAATTACAATTTAATTGCGACAACGACATAATATCCGAATGGGAAATGGTGGGGCCACCACACGGTAAAAAAAAACTAACAAATCGCTCGCCTCAATTAATTTGCATATTTTATCGCGATTTATCGCTCGCCTGTTGTTTTCAAACGTGAATCCCTGGGCGGACTAACCATACCTAATCTTGATCATATACATAGTGCCAGTTTAGAACTATAGACAGTATAGTCATAAACATACTATACATAGAAATGGATGGATCTGTACGTGACACTGGCACCGCAGTTCAGTTACACAAATGAGACAACTTTTGAAAATAATGGCCACTAAATGTATAAAGCAGGCGTGTTAGGCCTACTGGAAAGAGAAAAGGAGGACGCCCAAAAGGGTATAGTAAATGTACCTACTTTGTTCGCTGTCGAACGGACGATTATTTATGTGCCGTCATTTCTGTTCATATACGTCTCAGACTCGGGTCTCGGGTCGTATTCTCACCATGACCATCCTTTCGGCGAGTTTCGGCACGTCTGAAATTGTTACGTTTGCACACGAAACAACTTGACGATTTACTTTTGTTATATTCTAGAGGCTGTTGTAGTTTCTCGGAAAGTGCCACTAGTATATAGTATATAACCTGTCTTGTGATGTTTGGTGATATTAAAATTGACTTCAGTCGCTAGGTGGCGTAATGCACAAAGTCGGTTCGCGCTGTGTGTAATGAACGCAGCATTCGAAATTATGCGCGAGGCAGGAGTCAATTAACAATGCCCATTGCCCATTCTTAAAACTATACAGCCAAACAGATAGATGCAAGATCAGTTAAATACAGACTATATTGTTTAGTTGCAAGCTTGTCCACCAGGGGTGGAAACCAAACAAACTGAAAGTAGTAAAAACGTGACAAGGGAATTTCCCAGGGTATTTCCATGCACGTGACATGACGCCACTTCAATAGTTTGTTGTCGTAATACCGGTTACACTTTAAAGTTTCTTGTAAAACAACCAATCCTTTAACATGAAAACTTAGCCCGTGCCGCTTCTCGGTATGTATAATATCGGCATGATCTGAGACGACAGTACTCAGTAGCGTATTACAAATCAAGAATGTTAATTACTTGTGAGATTGAGTAGCTGTAGAACCAGAGTAGAATAGCTACGAGTCTCCGAGTCTGATATGAATGTTTGATTAATTGTTTATGACTGCCCTTTGGCTTAGCGCATGACCATCGTAGGACCTCAATTAAGCATTTGTCTTACTATCGTTTGGAGTTTTCCTCCAAGACAACAATTTTGAAAAAGACTAGTTTGCATTTCGTTCTCGCAACAACCGACCGTTTACTCGGAACCGTTCGTTACTGATCGCGTTATATAGAGTCTTGACTTGGTGAAGTTTTGAATTTGTCTTTATGAATATGGGGCCTACACACACACATTGACGCGTCATATAACTACTTGACAAAACGTTCGCAACAATATTCAGGTGGGATGTTATCACATTGTTTACGTGGCAAACATGGTTGAATGTGTCCGCGCCTCTGTTTCTGCGCTGACCGGCCTGTTTATGACGCTCGGGGTCACTCCAATGATCTACGGGTTCCCAAGTATAGGCATATTGGTATTCCTGCATTACCACCATTAGATTGACCCACATTATTTACTCCGCTAAAAGACATTCCTACCTCATATGATCTATCCAAAAAAATTCATTCCATTACACCACAACATTTAATAGTATTGTTATTGTTATTAACATCAAATATAGCGTGACTTAGGGCAATTTTAGTGGTCCAAATATAGAGCTGAGAATTGCACAAGCCTCCAAAATATCCCAATTCAGCATGCCATCAGACCTGGGGTTAAACAATTTTCATCAGTTCCAATCTGATTCTAAGTGTGGAAAAAACTAATTGATTCCAATTCAGTATTTTTTTATAAGTTCCAGTTCAATTCGCAATGTAAATAGCACACCGTTTTTAATCAGTTCCAATTCAATTCACAGCAATAGCAAATATCACACAACCATGCGTAATTTACTACTAACAAAACAGTCCAATTACAACATTATGATGTTTTCATTCAAACAGTGTTTATGACAACTATTACTACTTATACTAGTGTAATCTCAATTATGATCCTAATTACGTAATTGTGTCGTTCGTGTAACAGCAATGAAGACGGCAGACACCAGACTATATACTGGCTTCAGAAGAAGGAAGCATTAAGATCCCAGTGACATACTGGGGGTGGTGGCATTATGTCATGGTTACCGTTTGGCTTAATTTGTTTTATTTTATCACATGAAACATGTTGCTCCACTACAAGGTAGTATTGTAAACTAATGGGTGACTAAGTGTGGCAGGCCCCCTTTGGCCGACCGTCCTTGGACACCCTGGCTAGGCTACTGGAAGACTAAGCTTATATAAAACTGTTCATGGTATTGTCCCTTGCTAGAGTAACACATGCATTCATTGTATGGCTAATTTATGGATAACCCTTTCACTGTGGACTTCCTGGCTTCATTAAACAAACACAGTGATAATGGCCTGAACTGGTAACAACGGTTTCCTTAAGGGGTTTCTGACTCTGAAAAGATGCTGCCCTTTGAAGGAAAGCCTTCTTTGTGTCACTGCAGTCAATGTGCTAAATAATTTTCGTTTTGAAAATTTTCTTTTCAGCTCAATTCAACACAGTATTCCAATTCATTTCCAATTCATTTCCAGTTGACCCAGCCCTGGATGGAATAAACATTTTGGGATAGATACAATGAAGTAGTGGCGTAACTAATTTACAGCAGCGCATCCAGGCCCCCCCCGGGTGTCTCAAAACCTCCTAGGCCACGGAAGGGGGGGGTCTTAGACCCCCCTGTGTCCGTCTCAAATTTTACGGTAAATGACAACGTATATATCGGAACTAGTATCACTGTAAAGACTGAATTATTAGCAGCCGGCTAATATTAACCCTTCTGTAAGTAGAATGGCCGATGTGTCGTCCCGCCCCCCCCCCCCCCGGTTCGTAAGAAGAACGACATATGACTACGATTGACTGAGACCCCGTGTCAACAAACGTAGTTCCGCCCCTGATCTACTCCAGTTCAATGTAGGATTACCAGCAGGTTAGTAGACGTGCAGAACAATAAGCCCCTTTTATCGGCTATGGCAGGGAGACTTCACAAACACCCCTTTCAAAAACATCCCACTCCCTCGTTGTTTTACACGTACAGTCCCAGACATTCTAAGAGTGACCGCCCCGGGATAGGATTCAAAGTGTGTGTTTCAGATTTAAGGCATCTGTTCACCGCCGTATTATATAACGCAACAGCGCGCCTAGCTACGCTCTGTCTGACTCAACAGCGAGACTCGTTTAACCTCCTTCAGTGTACAGGACTGGGTTAACGCATCATCGTAAAGTACTTTCACAACAAAATGTCAATCTGATTCGTGGCGTACCCAAAATTAGACAATTGTTGTAAGGACACTATTTTCGTGATAGAAGCCATTTTGTCTCTGCGGCAGTGTTTGGTGCTCAGTAGGTCATGGCAGGCCGGATGGGCCATAAACACAGTTTCGGTTGCCTCCATAGGGATGCTTAGCGTCGGGTTTTCATCATTTCTTCTAGCAATGCTGCTGCATGTGATAACGCAAAATTAATCCAAAACCTGCCCGAAAGCCAGCCAGCCAGCCAGCCAGCCAGCCAGCCAGCCAGCCAGCCAGCCAGCCAGCCAGCCAGCCAGCCTGCCAGCCTGCCTGCCTGCCTGCCTGCCTGCCTGCCTGCGTTCGTGCCCGCCCTCCTATGTGCATGCCTATTGCCTACGTGTCTACCCACCTACCTATCTACATAAGCAACAACCATCCCGCCTACACACACACACACACACACACACACACACACACACACACACACACACACACACACACACACACACACACACACACACACACACACACACACACACACACACACACACACACACACACACACACCACACCACACGCACGCACGCACGCACGCACGCACGCACGCACGCACGCACACACACACACACACACACCCGTCCACCTACCTCAAAATTGTCGTACGTTCGTAATGTATTATTTTTCCTATTTTAGGTTATCATTACAAACCTTTGGTTTCGAGTGTTCAACTGACCACGACGGCATTGGTAAACCGTCATGGCTGCGCAGATGATTGGACAAGGTGAGGAGTTGCTCGAGGAACTTCTGCAATGTATGATCTGTTACGAGCCGTACTGCAACCCGAAGATTCTGCAATGTGGCCACACCTTCTGCGAGGAGTGTCTTCAGGGATACCACAACGCCAACCAGAAAGAATGCCGATTCCTGTCAGGGAATCTACCTTGCCCCAACTGCCGAGAAATAACATCGATTCCTATGAACGGCGTTGCGGGGTTACGTAACGACTTTAGGATGAAGAAAATGGAAGACGTGTTCCGAAAGATGGCTATACACAACCGTGCCTCGACTAGTTTATGTAATCCATGTCAGTCGCTGAAAATGATGGTAGTCGCAAAGGTGTACTGTATCAAGTGCAATGTGAACTACTGCGAAAAATGTTTGCTTAAGCACATGGCTAACCCAGTCTTCGAAGGCCATACAGTCGTTAACAAGTCGACGCTACAGTGTCTGACTTCAGTGTGGCCAAAGTGTAAGGTGCGTGTGAAATACAGAAATATATTAGGGGTTGTGGCAATTAAATAAGAGTTCGACAAAATGATGACTACAAAGATCCTGTTAGTTGATATGTATTCTATGTCACACCTATCAAAGTAGGTTAGAATAATATGTTTGTAGGAGGCACTCTATCAAAACTCTGTTGCAACGGCGACTGGATTGCTCATGGGAGTAGAGAATGAACTTTGTTCCTACAAATATACACAATTATTACACTGAATAGTATATATTACTCATTCTATTGGATTACTAACCGAATACCCTCAAATTAGGTTTTTTTGGTTAATTTTGTAAATGCTCATTGTGGCTTTATTGCGAGCACCGCGGAAAGGCACACATTATTCTGCTATATTGACTGATCTTTCGTTTCTTTTGTACCACCTTTGTTCAGATTCACACGGGCGAGGACAGTTGCTACTTCTGTCAGACATGCAAGACTGTCGTGTGCGCGCTGTGTGTCATAGGAGAACACGCGGATCACGTTGTCGCCGAAATAGACGCGTTGCATAAGCAACAGACGCAGAACATCCGCGAACTTCAGGAAATCATTCACGACAAGGTGGAGAGATCGCACGCTGTATACACTGACACGAATGCCTTTCGTACGTCGATACTCACATCGTGTAAACAGGTGTGTGACATAACGTATTCCATATACTTAGTATAGAGGTAGAGTAAAATAAATTTTACGAGTAAATATATTTTGCTAAAAAGGGGACCCAACATGATAAGCATCGTGGTGGTACAGACGATAAATGAATGCATAACAGAAAAACAGCAGTTTCTGTAATTTTTTTAAACACAAAAAATGGCATGAGTTGACTAGATTTTGTATTGGTAGTTTTTATAACGAGTTCCCACCATTCTAATTCTAACTGAGTAGGACGCCTTTGTTTGGTCAATCAAACCTATTTTCGGGCGTAAATACCTCGTAACTGTAATTGTCGGGCATGGTAGCGTAGTGGTTAGAACACCGAGAGAACCGCGGTTCCAATCATTTTGCAGCAGTTTCGAAGTTTGAGCAATTTCGTTGTATACACGTTGCCTCTGTCTTTTTCACCTCATTTCATCCCTAGGGACGATCTACGCCAGCCTGGTCTGTATTAGGGTGTGCGTAATTCACTCAGCTTTGTGAAGGAGTAGACTGGCTATAGATAGTGGTGGCTACATATGTGTGAACTTATAGTCTTCGAGCTGTCACCGCAACGTGACTGAATGCTTCCCAGAGATATCGAGTTGGCGTTGGAGTTAGCAGGTTTCTCAGGGATGAAGTATACAATTTTACCGACTGGATACCGCAGTATATAAGAACTTACTTTTAGCTACAGCGAATCCACAATCGTGTTGAAACCCTGACACGAAGACATCAGGCTTGATTTTGTTCTGTATCGTTGTCTATCCAAATGCCCAGTGATGCATGGAGGACACAAGATACACAACGAGGCAAAGCAAAGGTGTAGTAACAGCGGCGTGATCGAGTAGACGGTATTCATTTTTGTAGTTCGAACATTCCGTCAAACGATGCATAAAGGTGTCTACGATGCATAAAGGTGTCTACGATGCATAAAGGTGTCTACGATGCATAAAGGTGTCAACGATGCATAAAGGTGTCAACGATGCATAAAGGTGTCTACGATGCATAAAGGTGTCAACGATGCATAAAGGTGTCTACGATGCATAAAGGTGTCTACGATGCATAAAGGTGTCTACGATGCATAAAGGTGTCTACGATGCATAAAGGTGTCTACGATGCATAAAGGTGTCAACGATGCATAAAGGTGTCAACGATGCATAAAGGTGTCAACGATGCATAAAGGTGTCTACGATGCATAAAGGTGTCAACGATGCATAAAGGTGTCAACGATGCATAAAGGTGTCTACGATGCATAAAGGTGTCTACGATGCATAAAGGTGTCTACGATGCATAAAGGTGTCTACGATGCATAAAGGTGTCTACGATGCATAAAGGTGTCAACGATGCATAAAGGTGTCAACGATGCATAAAGGTGTCAACGATGCATAAAGGTGTCTACGATGCATAAAGGTGTCAACGATGCATAAAGGTGTCAACGATGCATAAAGGTGTCTACGATGCATAAAGGTGTCAACGATGCATAAAGGTGTCAACGATGCATAAAGGTGTCAACGATGCATAAAGGTGTCAACGATGCATAAAGGTGTCAACGATGCATAAAGGTGTCAACGATGCATAAAGGTGTCAACGATGCATAAAGGTGTCAACGATGCATAAAGGTGTCAACGATGCATAAAGGTGTCTGCGATGCATAAAGGTGTCTACGATGCATAAAGGTGTCTACGATGCATAAAGGTGTCAACGATGCATAAAGGTGTCTACGATGCATAAAGGTGTCTACGATGCATAAAGGTGTCAACGATGCATAAAGGTGTCAACGATGCATAAAGGTGTCTACGATGCATAAAGGTGTCTACGATGCATAAAGGTGTCTACGATGCATAAAGGTGTCAACGATGCATAAAGGTGTCTACGATGCATAAAGGTGTCTACGATGCATAAAGGTGTCTACGATGCATAAAGGTGTCAACGATGCATAAAGGTGTCTACGATGCATAAAGGTGTCAACGATGCATAAAGGTGTCAACGATGCATAAAGGTGTCAGCGATGCATAAAGGTGTCTGCGATGCATAAAGGTGTCTGCGATGCATAAAGGTGTCTGCGATGCATAAAGGTGTCTGCGATGCATAAAGGTGTCTGCGATGCATAAAGGTGTCAACGATGCATAAAGGTGTCAACGATGCATAAAGGTGTCTACGATGCATAAAGGTGTCTACGATGCATAAAGGTGTCAACGATGCATAAAGGTGTTCAACGATGCATAAAGGTGTCAACGATGCATAAAGGTGTCAACGATGCATAAAGGTGTCTACGATGCATAAAGGTGTCAACGATGCATAAAGGTGTCTGCGATGCATAAAGGTGTCAACGATGCATAAAGGTGTCTACGATGCATAAAGGTGTCTACGATGCATAAAGGTGTCTACGATGCATAAAGGTGTCAACGATGCATAAAGGTGTCTACGATGCATAAAGGTGTCTGCGATGCATAAAGGTGTCAGCGATGCATAAAGGTGTCAACGATGCATAAAGGTGTCTACGATGCATAAAGGTGTCTGCGATGCATAAAGGTGTCTACGATGCATAAAGGTGTCAACGATGCATAAAGGTGTCAACGATGCATAAAGGTGTCTACGATGCATAAAGGTGTCTAGATGCAGAAAGAACGACGGCGATTTCGCTAAAGTCTCTGTTGTGCATAAATACCTTTGTGTTATCGCTGTCATTTCCCCTCAGATCTACACTTGAAGGGAATGTATGTAAATTTCAATTATCGGTGAGCGCGCCTGTTGCAAATGCATCTGTCGCCGAATGTGCCTATCAAGTAATATTCCAATGTGAACGATTACGCATATTGACGAATAGGTCTATTTGACGAATTAGTTCTGAGCTGTGAACCTTACAATAAAGATTTCGTCGCAGTGCACACGCTAAGCATATAGTTCTGTTTACTGCAGTTGCTTTCCGTGGCGGTTCACAATACGGCTATAGTGTATGGTGCATCGTACCTCCAGTGTTTCGGTTTGACATTGTGTTAATATACAGCTTGCAAACTATGTGCTTTTCGACGGACGGACGGACAGACACTGGAAATGTATGTACGTACATTTAATGAAATGGTTTCGAGCACAGCCGTCGTAGACTGATATATATATATATATATATATATATATATATATATATATATATATATATATATATATATATATATATATATATATATATATATATATATATATATACATATATATACATACATATATACATATACATACATACATACACACATATATACACACACACACACACACACACACACACACACACACACACACACACACACACACACACACACACACACACATATAATTTTTATTTTGTATGAGCGTTAAACGTTTAAATTATGTTAATCTGGTTGCTTTATTTCGCGTCATCCACAGGCAGAATCGGAGATCAAAGTGAAAGCTTCACAGATGATTGCAAGTATAAAGAAGCAAGAAAAAGAGCTGCTGTGTGACCTGAGGCAGACTCGTGACAACAAACTCAGACCACTTGAGAAGGATTTGAAGAAGGTCGAGTCCTTCATAAGCAAGGCTCAGAGCTTGTTGGTAAGTTACGTCAAGCATATTCGATTGGTTGATGGAAGTGGTTTCATTGTTACAACTGCGAATTTGACATTGTTGCATCAGTAAAGTAAGAGTAAACGTTAAAAAAATTATTAAAATAATATATTACGGCATAAAACAATGCCAATTTATTTTATTACTGCAATCTGCTAAATTACAAGCTCTGCGCGGTATTTTTACGAGTTTACATGTCATCGTCTCTTCTTCTTTCGACCCTTTATTCTATATTGAGAGTGGCCGCTGGGGTCCTTTTCATTGCGTCCTCTTCATACACTATCGGTGTCACATCCATGTCTCTCCTCACCACGAGCCTCATTCTTCCCCTGTTTCATCCCCAGCTATCTTTTCCATCCACCAGCAACCCCATGCCGTCCTAATCACACTGTGTTCCTCTTTATCTATGACGCTGAGGCTTCGATGCTGCGAATCACCTTTGAATCCAGCGCATGTGTCACCGGGCACAGAAGTCTCCGGTGGTTTGGACACGTTTACCGTTTACCGACAGATAACAAACAAGATTTCAAAGGAGAGCGGAAGAGAGGAAAGCCGCTGAATAGGTGGAGTGGCCAGGTCGGAATTGATAACGGGCTCCCGCTGTTCACAGCAGAGCGGCATGCAGTGAATAGAACAGGATGGAGGGGTGAAACTTCCCGGAGGAGAGCGAGGGGTCAACATGGCCTATGTGTTTAAGTAGTAGTAAATAAGTAGTAGTGTTCCTCTTTACGTATAGCATGTCCGAAACACTTCAGCCTCTTCTTTCGTAGTTCATCAGTTTTGCATTACACATCCAACTTCAGTCTAGTGTCTTCGTTACCTCTGCTGTCCATCATAGATATTCCCGCATTCCATCTCAGCATTCTCACATACGTTCTCGGGTACTCTTTCTTCATTCCTGCTGATGGTCCATGTCACCGCGCCATGTTTCAAGACAGGTCTTACCGCCGTCTTGTAAATCTTAGTTTTCAATTTCCCTGGCTTTTTTGTCGCACACAACTGCTGACCTGTTGCGCCATTTCGCCCAAACTGACTTGACGCGTTTCCGCGCAGGACGTCGCAAGATCCACAGAAAAACAACATCGGGTCGAGACGGTCGCAGAAAACGACGGGCTTATCGAACGCATGCGCACAGTGACCGAAATTGAGGAGTCGGTGTGTTGTGGAGAACTGACTTTCGTGGTGATATTTCAGGAAAGTCACCAACATCTGAATGTCGGACGCATAATGACCGTCGAGGGAATCGTTGGTACCACAGGTTTGTCTAGTGTGGTGCGACAAATCTTCAGTTCAACACTAAAGGGCATGCATGTGCTTACTTTGTACCCAATGATATCCTCGTTTATTAATCAATTCCTGCCAATAATTATAGTATCTATAAATATTTATGGTGCAGTAAATAATACATATCACGTAATGAAATGTTCAAAGGTTTGAGCTGATTTCTCACAACTTGGTCTGGTCACGTTTTCATTTTCAGATAAAACACAACAACATATGAATGTGTCTCCTGTCGTAAGCACAGTAGCAGTGCAAGGACTCAATCCAGCTACAACTGACGAAACGTTTGAGAGATTCGTCTGCGACGTCATGAAGACATACGTTGATAGAAGGAAAGAGGACATTCTTGTGACGCTCGTGCACCCAGCAGGTCAGCAAAATACTAGTCAAGAAATATTAACTTAAATGTTTCATACATTGTGGAATGTAACACACTGGTCTGGTGGTGGTAAACCGAATAGAGATTACGTCATTGGAAAGCATTAGTTTACACTAATGATACTGTTAATCGTTTTACTTGTGTTATCCTGCCTCAGAAGTTATCGAGCTGCCATGCAACATGGGGGTGTGGCAGGAGTATCAACCTCCCATATCTCACCTGTTTGCGGGGCCAATCTTCCATCATTTTGGGAGTCCACCTCCAACTAATTTTTAGGTCAACCTCCCACCAATATTTAGGGCCAACCTTCCACTTCCTTCCACACCCCCTCACACTAACTCTTAAAGAGAAAATTCCCTTACGGCTGAAACTGCATTACGGTCATGTGTGAGATAAGTTCAACTTATAGACTATACAGTAAGTATTGATATATGTTGGGAGTGAAAAACCTAAAGCTAAAACTGTCAATTATGGCACAATATCAGATTTCATGATGATGTAGGACGAGTTGTCACCACGTTAATTGAAGTCCATCCATATCAGTGGCATCTAGAGTCTAGAATCTCGCAAAGGGGAGGCCAAAGGGGCAAGTTTAGTCACCCATTAGTTTACCGACGCAAGGTTACATTAATGTGGTGATTTTACATCTCCTTTATATATTTTAAATAATTTATTAATATTTATATATTTTCTTACTTATTTATTTGTTAATGTATTTTTATGTATTTATTTTAGTTCATTTATTTTATTATGTTTATTTTTTATTTATTTATTTGTCGCAACTGATTAATTTTTGTAGTTTATATATATATATATATATATATATATATATATATATATATATATATATATATATATATATATATATATATATATATATATAAATGATATATATATTTTTTTGTTTAGTGTATTTATTTTTATTTATGTTTATTTTTTATTTATTTATTTGTCGCAACTGATTAATTGTTGTAGTTTATATATATATATATATATATATATATATATATATATATATATATGTATATTTTTACATCTCATTTATATATTTTTAATTAATTATTTATATTAAAAAAAAAAATTACTTATGTATTTTTATTGTATTTTTAGTGTATTTATTTCTTAATGTATTTATTCTTTATTTATGTATATTATTTATTTATTTATTTGCTGTAATTGATAAATTTGTTTAGGTAATATATATATATATATATATATATATATATATATATATATATATAATTTTATATATATATATATGTATATATATATATATATATATATATATATATATATATATATATATATATATATATATATATATATATTAGTGCATTTATATCTTAATGTATTTATTTTTTATTTATGTCTTATTTATTTATTTGTTTGTCGTAACTGATTATTTTTTAGCTTACATATATAATCATTTGATATGATGATATATATATATATATATATATATATATATATGATATATATGATATATATGATATATATATATATATATATATATATATATATATATATATATATATATATATATATATATATATATATATATATATATATCAAATCATATATCATATCATCTATATATGTGACCTGCTCCTCCAAAACCAGGAGGAAGTAGTCAATATTTATGTATCATTGAAAGGCACATACACAGGGCTTTCTAATGAATATAATGCATTGATGTATCTTGTATATTTGTGAAGTTATGTCAATTTGAATGACGATGCATTGAAATCGCCACTTTCGAGAAAAACGACTTTAAAGTTTTGCAAGACATGCAAATGAAAACACCATAGCAACCATGCACATGCACTGTAATTTGGCACACGTTTGGTCAAAGCAACGCGCATTACAGAAATGTTAGTGTCATCAGTAGGAAGTCAACGGATGTTTATAAAACTTGGCCTTCTTCATGCACACCAAAATATATATATTTTTTTTTCGTAAATTTTTCGCACACTGCAAATATTAACATACTTTTATTTCTTCTATTCTCCTAACTATGCCAGTTCATGCTAAACTAATAATTAAGTAACAATAAATCACAAAATATAACATAATAACACACATTTTATTTCACAACAATCAGCTAGACATCTGTGACCTTTTGTCCACACCACCCACTCAGTGGCGACCGACATCAGTGCTAGAGCAAGCCTGCTTGGCAAGGAGCTCATCCTCATCTGAGCTGTCAGACTCATCATCCACATGTCGTGGGCACACAATGTCCTTCGTTTGGTCTGAACAAAACTGACGGATCTCTTGATACAGGTATGTCCGCCGTTTTTTTCTCCAAACCAGCAGGTGTCACAACTGCCGGCATGCTTTGTGGAACGGCCCCACGCAAAATGGGCTGCGCGATACTCTCACACTCAGAGAACTCTCTGGTGAAAACTTTCTCTGTGTCTGCTGCACTGAAGTAGAAGTGATGGTTCTTCTTCAAACCAGCTACTTTCTTATTCACAGGTGTGAAGAAAGACTTCCAGTCATATGTTTTTACATTGATGTTCCCATCATCATATCCAACCAGCTGGGGCACATTCACACCTTTGTCAGACAACTTGCTGACAACTTGGGCAATGTCTTCTTTAACACGACACCTTTGTCTTGCGATAAAGTCGTTTGATTAACCCGAAGCACCAGTCCGGGGAAAACTTTGTGTGGCCAGCTGGTAAGAAGACGATGCTCGCTGTGGCGTTGAGGCCTGTGGCAACCCTCCAGCATTGTTTGTATTCTGTCCAGTACAGTTGTCGGCATTCAGCTGGAGGTGATGCTCCCATGCACCGTAGTTCTCCAGGAAATGGTGGAGGTAACTAATGACAGCATTAGCTCCTTTGCCGCATGGCACACTCTCGTCGATCAGGTAGTTAACCTGTTTCGACACCCCCTCGGCATGGATGCCAAAGATCTGGCACTTGCGTGGTGTCTTAAAGTATATGGGTCCTAGTTGCAGTGTGTCGGAGGGGAAGTGCACCTTCTGTGCGAAGTCAAAACTATAATGATAAGTGACATTTCGTGACGTTGGGTTAGATCGTTGAAGATGCTGTAGGCAGAGGGTATCTGTAACTTGGCGAGACTGCTGGCAGAGGTCATTGTAGTGCTTTCACTCAGCGCGGGAATGCTCCAAGTGAGCCTCTTGCAGGCGAAGCACTTCACTTTTCTCATCCTCAGGCACGTTCACCTGTCGCACAATGCGGGAATTATTCTGGTGACAAGTCCAGCACAAGTCTGACATTGGCTTACATACCACCACATATGGAAGCAGTTTCTTCCACAACTTACGGAAAGTTGAGCAACGCACGATGCGCTGACCCTCTGTTGATGCTGCCTGGTATTGTCGCCACACAGATGACTTTGTCTCGCAACTGGGGAGTACTTTCACATCATCTCGCTTGAACCCAGGAATGCGTCCACGCAGAATGATACTGTGCTGCTCAGCGAAGTTCACGTGCTGAATTTATATATATATATATATATATATATATATATATATATATATATATATATATATATATATATATATATATATATATATATATAATTATTATATATTATGCTAAATAATAAAAATAAAATAAATAAATAAACAAGACATAAAAAAATACATTAAGAAATAAATGCACTAAAATAAATACACTAAAAAATACATAAAAAATAAAATAAATAATAAAAATATATAAATATTAATAATTAAGTTAAAATATATAAATGAAATGTAAAATCACCACTTAAATATAACCTATACATACATACGTATGTACATACATACATACATACATACATACATACATACATATATATATTATATATAATTATATATATAATTATATATGTTATTATATAATTATATTTTATGTACATGTATACTTGCTTGCATGGTATACAAGCAAGCATACATGTACATATTATGGGTTTATTTACCTGAAATAAAAGTATCCGTATTAAGCCAAAGCAGGGTACACGCCCACCACTGATCCTGCATCACAATATGCGGTGCTATTGCACCCATTCAAAATACGGCGTGGCCTTACGAGTTTCACTTAAACATAGTTTCTGTTGTGTGCTTTCACAGATGCTGCAGGCGTGCTTGGCAGTCCCATTAACGTGTATCCTGCACAGAAAGTGTGGGATGGGAAAACCATTGAAGTCCACGGACTGAGCCCCTCCACATCACCCGATGCCTTAGAGTTGTTCTTCGATGACAAGCGGCGGTCTGTAGAAGTTGACTACATACAGATGGACACTGGCAAAGATGTCGCATACGTGACATTTCTCAATATTGACGGTTAGTATCGTAGGGAAATACCCAAACCCGTGAACAGGGGAGAGAACATGACGGTAAATCTACCAGGGGTACAAATGGAACGTGTCGCATAAGGGGTAGGTTAGTATAAGTGCGTTGTTGTAACTGGGGTCTATTAATATTAATCAAGGCAAGAGACACGGATTAGACATCTCGTATTGTCACGGATATTGCCAGTAATTGGAGTGCGGGACATGAGTAGAGTAGTGTGGGACAAAACGCAAGTTTTGGGGCATAAAGCCTAAACTCGAACTAGTTTCACTGCGCGAAAATAAGAATTTCGATATCGCCAAATGAAGCCACAAACAGTTCTTCACATTTGGTTAGAATACAGTGGCAAAAACCGAAATTCACGCGATATTTTTTTACGTCAAACTTTTAATTCTATAAATTATAAAAATGGTCACCCTAACAGTCGTTTTGTGGGAAGTAACCATAAGAAACTGAAACAACGTCACAGAATGTTGTGAATGTTGCGGATGCGAGTGATAAAAGCCAGTAATATACAAATGGTGAAATTTTAATATCAAACGTATAGGACAAAAAGGTCAACATTAGTGGGGGCAAAACGCACAAGGTGGGACATACTATATCTTTCATAGATTTGAGTATGAAAGTGAGTAGACGAGTTGATAAGTTCTGCCTGTGTATGACAGTTTATAGTAAACATATACAATATAACGCACTTGTTGAATTTCAGATAAAAGGAGCTAATCAATTAACAATTTCAGTCACGGTTCTTAATAAAATTATAATAAGAAATATTACTGTGATGTGCAGCAATGTTTCGCTATACTGAAGTGTACTAATAAAATTATCACTTTGGTAATGTACCAATAATACCATCACTTTGGTAATGTACCAATACTACCATCACTTTGGTAATGTACCAATAATACCATCACTTTAGTAATGTACCAATAATGCCATCACTTTGGTAATGTACCAATACTACCATCACTTTGGTAATGTACCAATAATGCCATCACTTTGGTAATGTACCAATAATACCATCACTTTAGTAATGCGAAATAAGTAAACTAATAACTTAAATGAGGCTGATTAATACATAACGCCCAGGGGCGGGCGTTTTGCCCCACCCCTGGAGAAAAACGCCCATTTTCAGGACCTCTACTTAAATGGCTATAACTTTTCTCTGTGATATTGAACATCGAAAATGTCAAAACAAGATAGTCAGCTAAGATAATAAACTAGGCGATACATCCAATATATCAGAGATATATTTAAAAGGTTTTCCCATGAGTCGATTTCCCGAAAAAAAGTAGGCGTATTGCCGCACCACTCTATAGAAAATGTAGGATGATAGTGATCGACGCCAATGGCAGAAGGTATGTATGGAAGAAGGAATTGGCTTCGTAGATACGTACGATATATTTGGTGTGAAAGAACACTTATTCACGAATGAATATAATATGTGTGTATATTGTGTGTGTGTGTGTGTGTGTGTGTGTGTGTGTGTGTGTGTGTGTGTGTGTGTGTGTGTGTGTGTGTGTGTGTGTGTGTGTGTGTGTTTGTGCGTGCGTGCGTGCGTGCGTGCGTGCGTGCGTGCGTGCGTGCGTCAAAGCTTTATTATTAGAAACGTTAACTACGTATATGGATGGACTTCATTTAGTGTAGTGTCCATAGGCCTCCCCCATTGGACTCCACCTAGCGAGATCCTAGGTACGCGACTGACATGGAAGGTGTAATTCATCATGAAATCTGGGCGCCGTGATATTGTACTATAACAGTGCTGTTCAATATGTATGTAGAATCAGTTGACATTGCCATTGTAGTCTGTTTCAGTCACACGTTTGTGTATCAGGCTGGTGACATTCCCTTGTACGCTGCCACAGGTGCAGCGATGGTGCTCTCCAAACGAACATTGACACTAGATGGCGCCAATTTGACAGTTCGGCCAAAGTTGAAATTATGAAGAAGCATTCCACGGATACCCCTGTACGCCTTCATCTTCACAGAGAAATATACATATTGACATATTGGTCGTGTATCATGTTTTGTATCTCTTTGATGACTGTTTTGTATATCACTGGTACTTTTAAAATGCAACGTTTCTGTACTTTAGTAAACATAATTGGTAGTGTTCATCGAAAGTCAATACCAACACGGATATTCGAATTGACATCACTGATATGCACACTAATTTTTAACAGCGTAAATATGTTTGTCTCGTAGTGGCCTACGCGGTAGTAGCAAGGAACCGTATCACTGCACTGCTACTTACGCAAATCTGAGTAAACATACTCGGCAATGAATACATTTATTTGCAAATTACAAAATATGTTTCAAGCGAGTCGAGAAAATCAGTGTTGTACGAATTCTTGAATTGTCATGCAAGTAACCTGAACCATCTCCAAAATCGTGCTTCCTTAGTACATGTATTACATTACAGAATTTGATCAATGCAAATAGAAACAATCATATTTTCAAACATATTGATTACATTCTATGGGGGATTATTGATCGATCATCGATCGGTTAGATACACCAATAATGGATAATAAAAAATACCAATTCCCAGCATTATGATGAGTATTGGGTCAATAATAAACCCTTTCTCGCCTTCATTCCAATAAGCTGTTTGTGCACACAACTTTTGTGAGAGCAATTAACGTAGACAAAATCGTATTGCAATATCACAATTGTATTAATGCATAGGGTTCGACAGACGGGCTGTTTACCCGTATACATTCAAATAAGAATGTATTGTGGCAGTTGCTATTCTCAAAACGAACACGCATCGGAACAAGCCCCCGAACAATAAGAACGTTAGAAACAATTGAAAGTGCGAGCGGGCTATGTCTGTCCGTGAAGGGATCGCCGTACGAAAATCTTACTTAGACGTTTCCTGTGTGACAGCTGACATCGGTCGCGCGATGGGATTTCCGCACCGTCATAAATACGACGAGCTACTACTAAACCGAGTTGGCCCTGATATCCCCATCTACGTTTCTATTTACCACCCCTTCCCGCTCTTCCCATCTCTGTCTCAATTCGTCCTTTGGCTATCAAGGATTTGGGGCTGCATAACGAAACGTGCAGATTATCGAAACATCCTCTTATCACTCATGCTACCGGTAATATACATGTAATATTATCATGACATTTATAATGATTTATTATTTGATTGATCTTCAATAAATGACAGGACCTTCAACAAACAATGTAGTTCTGATATAAAAGCAATCACCGTTATTTATCTGTTTTGGTTCGTCCGACGTTTGAAGTTTTGAGTGATCTAGCACAAACCGGTTCAGTGAATCACATTACAGCGCTATCCGGCCAGTTGGTTCCCACAACCGGTGTGCGGAAACATGAAAAACGGATTAACGAAGAACGGATAAACGAGACGTGAATGTACATATATTAGTCTAATATAGCGACCAAAGTTATTTCATTGAGCTTGACGTCTGATTTACAATATAATCGAAGCAGAAAGTGTTTGTTGTGATTTCACATACTAATAATACATGCGAGAAAACGTAAGTAGTATATGGGGGCATCTGAAGCCCCAAAAATGGCAAGATTTGGGTAAGCTTCTGATTGGTTGAAATTTGAAATGGAGCGTTCTGATTGGTCGTGCGCTTATTGCCGCCAGGGGCGCCACAGTATAATCCCCTATTATCGCTCAAATGGCACATATGACCCGTAGCGCCCCTGGCGACAATATTACCGCAAAACAATGTCTCGGGGGGCGATAATAGGGGATGACACGTTGCGCCCTCTGGTGACGGTTTCACCACAAAAGGGTTTAATTTATGCAAATGAGCTGTGACGTCATAGGTCACGTGATGGTTCTCGACCAATCAGATCCATCGACACAATTACCCCCGTGGCGCCCCCTGGTGGTGAAATTGCTCTCGACCAATCATATGCTTACCCAAATATTGCCATTTGAGCGATAATAGGGGATTATACGGTGGCGCCCCTGGCGGCAATAAGCGCACGACCAATCAGAACGCTCCATTTCAAATTTCAACCAATCAGAAGCTTACCCAAATCTTGCCATTTTTGGGGCTTCAGATGCCCCCATATACTACTAACGTAGCGAATAGCAGCCGTACAGCTATTTATGAGACACTCTGCTGGTCATCGTGGTGGCGCTCATGTGAGAGTCATGCTTTTTGGCGTGTGCCATCTGGCCGATGCTTATCTGACAGTCTTGACTTTTGATCACTGTCTTCTTTTGTTTATCCTTTGTTGGTTTCTTCTTTCCTTTCCATTCTGACTTTTTCCCTTTTGATGACCGTGCCATCTCCAACGAACTGTTTTTACGCTGCTCTGCCTGCTGTCTGTCCTGTCTGCGTCTGAAAGCGGGAATACAGTGTAATCTTACTAGAATGGAGCTAGCACAGGTTTGTTTGTCATACTACTCTACTTAGACGCATTGCATATCAGGCGACAAACTTAAGGGGTTAATTCAACCCCAGGAAGTATCTGTAACAAGGTTTTTATTTTCGAAATGTACCCCACTATTACCCTATTTTTTTACAACGATTGATCCAATTTACATAAACCGTCCGGTTACACCATAGCATGCAAAATGGCCATGATTGTCCTTACAATGTGCTTTTACGCGACTAATTGGCACTTTTCGTGAGAATGGCTCATAAACTGAATCATGTTTTGTATATACGTATTTACGTGATCCTTTTCAATTCTTTGAATTACTGTTGAATTTCTGTATCCGAGAATTAAGACATTGTTTAATCTATTTGTAATATTCCTGATTTTGCAGCTCACATAATGCCGCGCCGTCTTTTCAGCTCCCTGTAGTTCAGCGGAACTTCCGCAAAGTGTCTCGGCATTTATGCTACACAGGACCTTGCTATTGACGACTAAGCCTACATTTTAGGGCAATAAATCTAATTGTGCTACTCACAATTAGTAAGTACCGACTGTATTCGTAAGAGCGACACGCCGTTTTGCTTTATGCCAGAAATTAATGGAGAGCACGCGCTGCGAACAGATTAATTACTTCGATAATATGATAAGCTTATTGTGATCTATTATATTCCTTACCCGTGCAAATGAAGGTATAGTTGTTGGAATCAAGGTCCCAGGTCGCTTGCCGAAACATTGACAAATGCAAGTTTTCCATGGAGGCCGTTTTGAAAATGTCTTATGGTCGTCATACATACTTACGGACAAGTGGAACCATTGGTTTTGGGTTTCGCATACGATAACTGTTAAGAAAATACATAAGTTTGCTAATCTAAAATATGAAACAAATAGATTACTAAACCTGATTACAACAGGCTATGGTAAGGCAACCAAGGATCAGCGAATTGACAGAGAAGCAGATGCATCCCACAACGACATCATTAACATCGACTTACCGATACAACAGATATCCTACTCCTCCTAGTATCATCGGCAAGAACATCAGAAGAGGTGTCAGGTACATCCCACAACGACATCATTAACATCGACTTACCGATACAATAGATATCCTACTCCTCCTAGTGTCATCGGCAGGAACACCAGAAGAGGTGTCAGGTACATCCCACAACGACATCATTAACATCGACTTACCGATACAATAGATATCCTACTCCTCCTAGTGTCATCGGCAAGAACACCAGAAGAGGTGTCAGGTACATCCCACAACGACATCATTAACATCGACTTACCGATACAATAGATATCCTACTCCTCCTAGTGTCATCGGCAAGAACATCAGAAGAGGTGTCAGGTACATCCCACAACGACATCATTAACATCGACTTACCGATACAATAGATATCCTACTCCTCCTAGTATCATCGGCAAGAACATCAGAAGAGGTGTCAGGTACATCCCACAACGACATCATTCACATCGACTTACCGATACAATAGATATCCTACTCCTCCTAGTGTCATCGGCAAGAACACCAGAAGAGGTGTCAGGTACATCCCACAACGACATCATTAACATCGACTTACCGATACAATATATATCCTACTCCTCCTAGTGTCATCGGCAAGAACATCAGAAGAGGTGTCAGGTACATCCCACAACGACATCATTAACATCGACTTACCGATACAACAGATATCCTACTCCTAGTATCATCGGCAAGAACATCAGAAGAGGTGTCAGGTACACCCACAGTGGTGGTTTGGATGCTGAATATTGGTAGGCAATTATGTATATCAATAACATATACACTCTTCTGTTACACTCTATTACACTTTACAACGAGTTTCCGTGTTTTAGATCTTCATTTGTAAAAGAGTGTTTGCCTATGACACGATAATGATACGCCAGTGTAAGAAAATACTCGTTCTCACAGTAGACGATAAATGAATGCAACAAGTTATTTACTAACGCACGCACGCACGCACGCACGCACGCACGCACGCACGCACGCACGCACGCACGCACGCACGCACGCACGCACGCACGCACGCACGCACGCACGCACGCACGAACGCACGCACGCACGCACGAACGCACGCACGCACGCACGCACGCACGCACGCACGCACGCACACACACACACACACACACACACACACACACACACACACACACACACACATGAACACTTGACTTAACTACTTACTATTGATAACGCAATGGCCTTCATGATTAAATATCATTTTTGGAAATGTGTTGTTTTATTTGGCAACCGCGTTAAATTACTGTTCAATGTCATGCATGAGACAAAAGATAGATATACGCACTGGTACAGTAGGTTCCATAAAAATTGCCTTGGCAAGCGCGCTCCACACCACCTTCTTCTAGATCGCTGCATGTTCCACCATTCTGACATGGTTGATCCTTGCAGTTTACTTGTTCTACAAAAGACGAAGACAACATGTTGTTAACGATGAACGATGCATGTCTACAACTAGACAAATACAGAAGATTCACCACAAAATCAATATGTATATACAGAAGTGAGATCAAATAAGCGAATACCGACATGTATCCAAAAAAGAACAGCATATTACAAATGCCACATCCATAGAATGTGTATAGCGAGAGAAAAGCTGTTAACAGCTGCGCTGAATGCGTACGGCTAACATGTTAATGAATGAATAGTCGGTTAAAACAATACCAATGGAATACTGTTTGGAAACGGTAGGAATTAAACCAGATATATTGATAGTAACAAATACATGATTATGTATTAAAATCTCATTAATGGTATGATTTGTTGGGAGAGACTGTATCGGCTGTGATCAACCCTTACCACCATCACTCGGACAGCATTTTAATGTCCGAATGCCTTGCTTTGGATGGCAATCTTGTTATATCTTCATGAATCGTGTTAAATATTTTTTTGCTAAATCAGTTGGAATAGTTCACCGTTCTGTTTGCGTTAACACTATTGATATCCTTGCCTTAAGAGCTTGATAGATATAGCGGCAGTAACATATTGTATGGACGTAACATACTTCTGCAGTAGTCTCCTCGAAAGTCAGGTGTACACCAACACTCTACGCCGGCTTCCACGTCCGAGCATTCACCATCATTCTGACACGGATTGTCGTAACACTGGATATACCCTGCACATAAGTACTATTATTTACTCAAATACTGTTAATATTACTGAATATATCTTATATACGACACGATGACAGGCGCGCGCGCACACACAAACACACACAACACACACACACACACACACACACACACACACACACACACACACACACACACACACACACACACACACACACACACACACACACACACCACACGCACGCACGCACGCACGCACGCGCGCGACTAGCATTATTAGCCAGGTAACGCGTATGCTTTCATTCACAACATTCACAATCAACGTTTCTTCACGAATCTGCGTTATATTTTGCAATCTTCGTCGTTAGTTGACCTATTGTGTAAGCCCCTTTCTTGTGCGAAGATTCGGTCATTGTCACTTACTTTCGCAATATCGTCCCGCATAGACGTAGAGACAGTCGCACCTGACGCCGTAACCTTTAAGATCCTTGCATGTCCCTCCGCTTCGACACGGATTGTCGGCACATTTTGCCTTTCCTGAAATATTAGCCACAGCAAATAATGTAGGAATGATGACTGAAATGCTATGTTTCTAGTATGTGATAGTATCGTTAGTCAACATCCACTAGATCCAACTTTATTGGAAATTACAAAACATAGTTTTGTCGTCACCAATTAAATAACTGAAATCAAGATCACAACCAAATCCAAGCGTCCCCTGCCTTCCTATTCGACGAAATATTGCATTTTACAATTTAATAGGACCACAAGATGTTTTCGGAAGTTGCTAAACAAGTGCCTAATTTAACACAGGAACAGTTGAATGTATGCATATCGAACATACATATAATTAAGCCGAAACCAAAGTACTCGCACGTGTGAACACCGACACGTTGATAATTATCGTCGAGTCAGATGGTGCCACGCTGACTGAATTGGTTGAACATCTCAAATTATGGAATCCATAAACACTGCATTGGAAACAAAACCATCCAAGAACAAACCATATCAAACATGACATTTTACCATTACGTATTTATCACGAAAGTGAACAAAGGCAGCGCCAGTATTCTAGAAAGACATCACGGGGAGTTCACTCTTGTAGTATCTAAATAAACAGGGGAAGGCAGTGTTAGTTGAGCCGTCAAAAACATCACGGGGATTTCACTCTTGTAGTATCTGAATAAATAGGGGAAGGCAGTGTTAGTTGAGCCGTCAAAACATCACGAGGAGTTCACTCTTGTAGTATCTAAATAAATAGGGGAAGGCAGTGTTAGTTGAGCCGTCAAAAACATCACGGGGATTTCACTCTTGTAGTATCTGAATAAATAGGGGAAGGCAGTGTTAGTTGAGCCGTCAAAAACACCACGAGGAGTTCACTCTTGTAGTATCTAAATAAATAGGGGAAGGCAGTGTTAGTTGAGCCGTCAAAAACATCACGGGGAGTTCACTCTTGTAGTATCTGAATAAATAGGGGAAGGCAGTGTTAGTTGAGCCGTCAAAACATCACGAGGAGTTCACTCTTGTAGTATCTAAATAAACAGGGGAAGGCAGTGTTAGTTGAGCCGTCAAAAACATCACGGGGATTTCACTCTTGTAGTATCTAAATAAACAGGGAAGGCAGTGTTAGTTGAGCCGTCAAAACATCACGAGGAGTTCACTCTTGTAGTATCTGAATAAATAGGAGAAGGCAGTGTTAGTTGAGCCGTCAAAACATCACGGGGAGTTCACTCTTGTAGTATCTAAATAAACAGGGGAAGGCAGTGTTAGTTGAGCCGTCAAAACATCACGAGGAGTTCACTCTTGTAGTATCTGAATAAATAGGGGAAGGCAGTGTTAGTTGAGCCGTCAAAACATCACGGGGAGTTCACTCTTGTAGTATCTAAATAAACAGGGGAAGGCAGTGTTAGTTGAGCCGTCAAAAACATCACGGGGATTTCACTCTTGTAGTATCTAAATAAACAGGGGAAGGCAGTGTTAGTTGAGCCGTCAAAACATCACGAGGAGTTCACTATTGTAGTATCTGAATAAATAGGGGAAGGCAGTGTTAGTTGAGCCGTCAAAACATCACGGGGAGTTCACTCTTGTAGTATCTAAATAAATAGGGGAAGGCAGTGTTAGTTGAGCCGTCAAAAACATCACGGGGATTTCACTCTTGTAGTATCTAAATAAACAGGGGAAGGCAGTGTTAGTTGAGCCGTCAAAAACATCAAGAGGAGTTCACTCTTGTAGTATCTGAATAAATAGGGGAAGGCAGTGTTAGTTGAGCCGTCAAAACATCACGAGGAGTTCACTCTTGTAGTATCTAAATAAATAGGGGAAGGCAGTGTTAGTTGAGCCGTCAAAAACATCACGGGGAGTTAACTCTTGTAGTATCTAAATAAACAGGGGAAGGCAGTGTTAGTTGAGCCTTCAAAAACATCACGGGGATTTCACTCTTGTAGTATCTGAATAAATAGGGGAAGGCAGTGTTAGTTGAGCCGTCAAAACATCACGAGGAGTTCACTCTTGTAGTATCTAAATAAATAGGGGAAGGCAGTGTTAGTTGAGCCGTCAAAAACATCACGGGGATTTCACTCTTGTAGTATCTGAATAAATAGGGGAAGGCAGTGTTAGTTGAGCCGTCAAAACATCACGAGGAGTTCACTCTTGTAGTATCTAAATAAATAGGGGAAGGCAGTGTTAGTTGAGCCGTCAAAAACATCACGAGGAGTTCACTCTTGTAGAATCTGAATAAATAGGGGAAGGCAGTGTTAGTTGAGCCGTCAAAACATCACGAGGAGTTCACTCTTGTAGTATCTGAATAAATAGGGGAAGGCAGTGTTAGTTGAGCCGTCAAAAACATCACGAGGAGTTCACTCTTGTAGTATCTGAATAAACAGGGGAAGACAGTGTTAGTTGAGCCGTCAAAAACATCACGGGGAGTTCACTCTTGTAGTATCTGAATAAATAGGGGAAGGCAGTGTTAGTTGAGCCGTCAAAACATCACGAGGACTTCACTCTTGTAGTATCTAAATAAACAGGGGAAGGCAATGTTAGTTGAGCCGTTTTTCATTCGTTTTGTTATATATGGCACAATCATATTCATAAGTGAAAAATGTGTCCAGTCACATAAGCTATGATTATTAGTAGATAATTTTATACCAATATAATATATCTAGCATTCACAAATAATCATATGTAGCTGACTCAAATAGGGTTGGTAAGCTTGCTCAAATAGCACTTGGTGTGGGATAAGTTG
>OY759264.1:22165574-22345574 GCA_963662155.1 Lamellibrachia columna
TATATATATATATATATATACAAATGCAGCATTGTTAGTTATTGGGTCCATGTTCTAAGAAGCCATCCATATAATACGTCACGCTATTTGTTGACGTTTTTTGAGACGCCACCTCTTGTAACGCTTCCTAACGTTGGCATGTTCACCCGCTATAATTACGTTAGTTTTGACAAAGAATCCCCTATGATGTTGTTTTGTCGTTGAAGTACTTTTGAAATATACCAAAAATATCTTAGCAATTAGAGCTAACTATCGAATATTAATAGCTAGACGAGCCAACATTTTAAAAATCGCTACGTAACGCTCGCCCAGAGACCCCCCCACCCCGTGTAATGCTTCGTCGCGCTTGCCCATAGACCCCCCACACCCTAATCCGCCATTGCTTTGTACATTACATTGACCCTTATATCCAAATTGGAAGATAATAGGCCTGTGAACTGCTTCTTCCGTTTGCCTTTCGTCCAACAAGTCGTAAATTGGCAAAACATATATATATATATATATATATATTTCGCATTAATTGCAAGGGACGAGTACAACTATATTCCATTGTAAGTGAAGTTAAAGCTCCTTCGTCGATTAAATGTTTTCGCTCGTCTCATCTTAAAGTTTTAAACTATCTACTATCTACTACGACATGCTAGCTCTAATATCCATTACGACATGGTAGCTCTAGTATCCACTACGACATGCTAGCTCTAATATCCACTACGACATGCTAGCTCTAGTATCCACTACGACATGTTAGCTCTAATATCCACTACGACATGCTAGCTCTATTATCCATTACGACATGCTAGCTCTAATATCCACTGCGACACTCTAGCTCTTGTATCCACTACGACACTCTAGCTCTAGCATCCACTACGACACACCAGCTTTAATATCCACTACGACATGTTAGCTCTAGTATCCACTACGACATGCTAGCTCTAGTATCCACTACGACATGCTAGCTCTAGTATCCACTACGACACTCTAGCTCTAGTATCCACTACGACATGGTAGCTCTAATATCTACTACGACATGCTAGCTCTAGTATCCATTACGACATGCTAGCTCTAGTATCCACTACGACACTCTAGCTCTAGTATCCACTACGACACTCTAGCTCTAGTATCCACTACGACATGGTAGCTCTAATATCCACTACGACATGCTAGCTCTAGTATCCATTACGACATGCTAGCTCTAGTATCCACAACGACACTCTAGCTCTAGTATCCAGTACGACATGCTAGCTCTAGTATCCACTACGACACTCTAGCTCTAGTATCCACTACGACATGCTAGCTCTAATATCCACTACGACATGCTAGCTTTAGTATCCATTACAACATGCTAGCTCTAGTATCCACTACGACACTCTAGCTCTAGTAACCACTACGACACTCTGCTCTAATATCCACTACGACATGGTAGCTCTAATATCCACTACGACATGGTAGCTCTAGTATACACTACGACACTCTAGCTCTAGTATCCGCTACGACATGGTAGCTCTAATATCCACTTCGACACGCTAGCTGGTTCATGCAAATGTGTTATTTGGACTTGATTAACTCATCAGAGAAACTTTTTAATTAGTTTATACCGAGCTCGTACGTGGACTAGGATATGCAATTTAGATCCTGCTTCCATTGAGTCAAGACAGTAGGCCTACCAGCTGCTCATAATTCTTATTCGGGTGTCAGTTTACATAACGTACATTTAAACTAACAAATTTAGTTCAGCGGTAAAATTGGTTCAAATAATTGTGCTACCTAAACGTTTAACGCGCCGATGTGCCACGTAAACCGCATCATCGATGATTGGGGGCCGTGTACCAGACAGACAACCGGTGACGTAGGTTGTCGCATCTCCTCCGTGGCAGCCGTCTGCAATACATTATCTCCTTGTGTTTGTAGCAGTTCTACTAGTTTCCATGTACAATGTACACATAACAGCATCACAAACACGAGTAATTACAGTTTACATTCCGGAAAAGGATATTATCAACGGATAATGATAATACATTTCGTGAGCTACGCCAATATGTGAAATAAAGCTGGGCAGCGATTGTTGTTTTATAAAGGTTTGGGATAGGTAAATATTATATTTCGAACTTTATTCCATTAAATATGGGCTTCCGCTCTGAATAAATATTAGGGACATGCACGTACTCGTTGCAATGCATATATTTTCAAAGTTGTTCGTATTGTGTCGTTTCTTTGGTGAAAATGTGCACACACCACCATTATCACGATAATCGTCACCAGCAACAACAACAACAGCAACAACAACAACAACAACAATGTCACCACCGCCGCCGCCACCACCGCCATGTAAATGTCCGCTTCCGTCAATAGTTACTGATCTTTATGACGGAAAAAAAACAGTATTTAATATCGCAAATGTAAATACACCCATTGATTGTCTGTGCAACTGAAGAAACATGTTGTAGACACTACGCCCACATATATTAACATTAATTTCTCAATTTAGTAATACACATATACAATTCCACATGTGTAATTATGATGCAAAAACTAAGCATACATTCCTAACTTGACGGATCTCTATACAGTAATGGAACATTGTGATACATAATATTATGTATGTTCCTTATAGAAATATACCATACTTCATAAATTAAATGTGTCAATTTGTCATTGCAATTATCCTAATTATGCGAACGTCTCCTGCCAATTTAGACCGGCTCTACTAAAGAGGAATTATTCAGCGCCTTGTGGATATGTATTTGTGGTTTGAGCGTATGGTCAACACAGCTTCAAGCATGGTGTTAAACGTCTTTTGTTAATGCTCACAACAACACAGCACGGTCATGATTAAACACAGACGCATCGCGCGAACAACCACACAGGACACGTCAAGATTCATGGCGTTGAATTACGTCACTACCGCTGTAATGTGACGTGCTCTAGCAAACTGCGCAATAGCCTCGTTCCTGATGTATAGAGTTTTGTGTTAATTAAGTTTCAGTCCCCATCAATCAATCACCAATGCGATATAATGAGCACACAAGCCAATGGAATGGCGTAAACAGAGGCTCTCTTTGTTTGCATTCGTTCCACCAAATGTGTATATATGTGCATGGAATGTGATGTTTCAATGTGTAGTACTAAAACGACAGATCGTATTCGATACGTTTTGCTCGTTTTAATGATAACATTTCTAGGCCTAATTAAGTTGCCTATGCTTATGCAGATATGTTCTGTGTGCTGCAATCGCAGTCGCGCCTGTTTGTGCGTGCCCAAATACAAATTACTTTTCTGCACTGCGCCAAACTAGCAACACCTAACAACTCCCTCCCTCCCTCCCTCCCTCCCTCCCTCCCTCCCTCCCTCCCTCCCTCCCTCCCTCCCTCCCTCCCTCCCCCTCCCTCCGTCCCTCCGTCCCTCCCTCCCTCCGTCCCTCCCTCCATCCCTCCATCCCTCCATCCCTCCCTCCCTCACTTGGAACCGATGCCATCTTCTCACATCTGCCGCCAGCATTTCGTTCCAAGCGACTGAATAATATAAAATTCCAGATGGGATTTGAAAATCACCGGGTCCTTAATGACCGCCCACAATAGTCAGCCGACCGTCTAGTTTGGCGCTGCTCAACTCACCCGGCAACGGTCTGCTTCGAGACAGACCGTCTTCAGAATGAGGCGGAGAAACGGCATAGGGGAAATGAGAAGGAGAGGAACTAAGAGCTACGAGCTTCACTTCCACCCGGAACCTCCAGCCCCCAGTGCACCAACATCTGCAAATCAAGAATCTTGCTGCTGAGTCATGTCAGGACACACGGCCGACCCTTGGCTGATGTCAGGGACTGCAGATGATGAATTCATACAGCCAGTATCGTATATAAATTTTCGGTTGATGTCAATAACGCAGTTAATGGCTCAACGGATTAGTGCTTATTATATTGGTTGCACTTGTTACGCACATCCATTATTTATTTCGGACTTCTATGGACATCCGCATGTTCTGTGTACGCGTAATTT
Source organism: Lamellibrachia columna (assembly GCA_963662155.1). Lineage (NCBI taxonomy): Eukaryota > Metazoa > Annelida > Polychaeta > Sabellida > Siboglinidae > Lamellibrachia > Lamellibrachia columna. The sequence goes on from OY759264.1 coordinate 22,169,567, forward strand.
TGTTTGGATGAGTGGGTGCGAACGAACGAAAGATCGACGAACGAACAACCGAGCGAGGTTTATGCAATGGTTTAGGTTTTACCTGGACAATGTGTCGTTTTTCGCATCACATACATTGATTTAGTCGAAAAGCCAGTTTTTTTTCAGCAAGAAACTGTTGTTTCGCTCTACAGCTCATATGTTTTCGTGCATCTGACTTTAATAAACGGCGCACGTGATTTTGCGAAACGACGCCTTTAACGACAGCGGGAGTAGAGAATAATTTAACGACAGCGGGAGTAGAGAATAATTTAACGACAGCGCGAGTAGAGAATAATTTAACAACAGCGGGAGTAGGGAATCATTTTACGAGAGCGGGAGTAGGGAATAATTTAACGACTGCGGGAGTAGGGAATAATTTAACGACTGCGGGAGTAGGGAATAATTTAACGACAGCGGGAGTAGGGAATAATTTAACGACAGCGGGAGTAGAGAATAATTTAACAACAGCGGTTCCATTTTAGTTCTTACTAACTTAATCAGTCCTCTTCGCTCAAGGTAGAGCATAGGGCCGAAACGACTCTTTTCCAGCGTACTCTGTTATTTGCTGCTTTCTTCATTTCTTTCCAGGTGGTTCCATGTTTCCTTACTTCCTCGGCTATTGATCTCCTCCAAGTAGTTTTGGGTCTGCCTGTTTTTCGTTTTCCTTGTGGATTCTAGTCTAAGACATTGGCCTGTCTCGTGACATTGTTGGTTTGTTTTCGGAGGGTGTGTCCTATCCATGTCCATTTTTTTTTGCAATATCACTACATTTTAGTTCGTTACACTCAATTCACCAAGGTTCCCGCCTTCATATTCTGTCTTGCAGTCCTTTATAGTATAACACCGTGAAAAAGCAGCCCCCGCCCCCCCCCCGCCGATCCCCTCCACCTCCACCTGTTGCATTAGACAACCATATACATTGCTGTGCCGCACTTTAGAAGTACGCTGCAAATCATTGCCAATGTAGAGTCACGAAGGCAGCACATTGCGGGCCTGCACACTTTTCATTTATTTTAATAAAAGCATTATTATTTAAATGAGATTGATTGTTGCTTAGCTATAGGTATTTACTGCTCTAAATATATATTTAAATATAATTAGCCTGAAATTGTAATATCTACGCAGCAAACACTCTTTAGTATTAAATGCCACTTTGTTTAAACGGCAACATTTAATTAATTTTATGTTGATGATTCTTCATACTTTATTGACGAAACTACACACTTTTTATTTATTATGTGGGTGAGATTACTATATAAATTACATAGACATTATCTGGATATTTGCATTGCATTGAATATAAATGAAAGTACTCTTAAATTGCAATAGTTATCATCATTAATCAAATTGCTTTAATGAAGAAACTGTGGACAATGTTGTCTATTGTAATGCCCGTTTTAACTGCAACATTTAAACAATTAACTTATTAATTATATGTTGGTGATTGATCAGAACTCACTGCAGACACTGCATTAGACAGGCTGCTTTGTCAGCAGAAGACATTTATATGCTCTTTCTGGCCACCCTTGCATGTACGGGGCTGCGGAGGGCTGGGATCGACCATGGAGATTGCAGGCCGCCCAGTCGTCGACAGCAGCCCTCGTGTGAAGTGTAACATGCGTGAGGCTATCCGCGTTCGGTAAATGTGAAGTTAGTTGGCCAAAATCATTTATTTATAACTCACTCCTACGTCGCCTTTTAGTTTGGCTGCAGTTGGAGCAAAAGATGGGAAGTGCGCGTTGATAAAGTCCTTGCCAGGTATTTTTACACTTACGCTGCGTTTGCAGTACTTAGGGTAGGGTGGGGCAAGGAGCCCCCCTTAAGGGAAAATGGGCGTAGTCATTCATACGTTTAACATTTTGCCGTCCTTGTGCTGTCATACGATTGCCGTGTGGTTATGCTACGTATTACCAAAACATTAGTGACATTTGACAACACTAACTGTTTATAATCATTAATTAAATATATTTTCCAAATGGGGCGTCTTACCCCAGGCCTGGGGCAACACGCGGGGGGGCTTCATGCCCCATAGAAGGTCCCATTGTATAAAATACGAATATTGAAATGAAACAAACTCGCGATAAACCTGAAAATGGAGTGTATACGTTTTATCTGATCCAAAACAAACAACTAACCTACAGTATTACGATACTCCTTCACATTAAGATAATATAACTTTACATGCAGTCAGGACAGTCAGGACTGTCAGGTGACATAACTTTACAAGAATTCAAGTTATGTAACTGTATGCAACTGGCATCATCGTTCAGTCATTACCAGACTCGCAGTTTGGACATATGAAACATCGCAGTCCTGGCGTGCAATCTCCCGAGATCTGCTGTTCACGAACGGCTCGCCGCAAATGACACACGGCCAATCTTCCTCCTCACTACTGGTGCTGACACGTCTTCTCTTTGGTTCCTTCACTGCGTCCTTGTTTTTGTTGTTTGTCCCTCGTGACTTCCCCTTTGGCTTCGCCTTCCCCTTAGCTGACCCTTGATCAACAAGTTTGCACTTGTAAGGAGACGAAGTGAGTACCGCGGCTGATTCGGCAACACGTGACCTCGGGCGTGGACGGGAAAGTTTTGGCTTTGGCGACAGTTCCTCTATGAGGTCACTGACCAACTCGTGTGTCGGCGGCAAGGCTGTGGATGATCCAGCAGTTGGTGACAAGGCCGTGGATGAACTGGCGGTTGGCGGCAAGGCTGTCGATGATCCAGCGATCGGCGGCAATGCTGTCGATGATCCGATGGTCGGCGGCAAGGCGTCCTCATCAGTAACCGCAGAGGCAACGTAGTCCTCATCGGTGAAGATGTCTGCGTCATATGGCCAAAGTCCACAAGTCCGAAAGCCAGCCACGGCTTTGTCTGTTGTGGCGGATCGCAGGAAGGCTTTTCCGAATATCGCTGCCATGTCGTATGCAGTGATTCTTCTTCCGGGATTGGCAACCATCCAGCTGTCAGCAGCTGCGTTGTACGCACTCTTCAGAGACTTGAAGTACGACCTGTCCAACGGCTGCATCTTATGTGTACAGTGTGGTGGCAGTGTGATTAAGGTAATCCCACGGCTCCTTGCATACTCTACTGCACCCAGAGTCTTGTGACTGTGGTGGCCATCGAGGATTACGATCTGGGGTACGTCAACTGATGCGTTCGTGAAACTGGCTAAATGTTCCAACCATTTCACAAACAGATCAGAGTCCGTCCAGCCGTTGGGACTGCGGTAGCCAACAGATTGATACGGCGCACCTATCATCAGCGATGCCACAAATTCTCTTTCTCGGAAAGATGAACATTGGTGGTAGATATGTGCCGACTGCATTCATCCCACAGATGACGGTGACGGTGGCGCCGCGCTCCCCGCTTGTCATTTCCCCATCTGACGAACTCCTTTGGTGGCAACAATCTTGCCGGGCTTTTGAACATTCGTGACGCCGGTCTCGTCCACGTTCCATATTCTTGCTGATGTATAGATGGACATCTCCAGCTGTGATATATACAGTTTGAAGAACTGGTGTACCTTTGGTCGGTTGAACCCGATAGCTCGCGCAACGTTGGTGCCCTGTGGTCGTCGGATTGCTAGGTCTTCGTGCCGTTTGAAGAAACCGCGCAACCAGTCGCGTCCCGCCATCTTCGTTTCGGCAGGAAAGTTGTGTTTCAGACCCAACTTCTCCGCCAGATCGAAGGCCAGGCGTCTCTCATCTACAGTTGTTAACCCATAAAAAAAAAATTCCATATAGGAAATGTGGTCGCGGAAAGTGCGTTCGGCGGTGGTAGGTAGTGCTGCCTTCTTCGGCCCAAGCGGAAGGGCGCCGCGAGTAAAGACCCTGTTGTCACGGTGTCTTCGCAATGTACGCGTGGGGATGTTATACAGACGACTGACTGCCTTCAGCGGCTGTTCTTCCAAAGCTTAAAGTGCAGCTTTCAGCGTTTCATCACCGTACGCACCTCGTTCCGTCTTCCGCTTGTATGTGCGAACCATGTCTGAACAAAATTACGTGTTCATTAAACAAGCAATCTGCATACTTCATACAGGTCTGCAAATATTATGTTCGATAAGTTGTGAAAGACATTCCGCACTGACCGTATGATCTGAACCATAAAAACATTGCCTACATAGTAATTGATCACCTCCGCTATACAAAACAATATACAACATTTCCATTACTTACTCACGATTATACGTTGACCAAATCACGTGGGGCAAGACGCCCCCTTCTGCGGGGTAAGACGCTCTCGGGGGCGTCTTGCCCCGCACTGTAAGGGGACTTCTTGCCCCCAGCATGCATTATTTATACAAATGTCAATTCCCGCGCTAATACTCATTATCGCCCGTTAAAAAAAATTATGAAGTTATATGCACTAATGATGAATATAACAACAACTAGCATAACAACAAGCATAATCTGTATGTCTCAGTAAAACATTACAAACACAAAAATATTACATCAAACATGCAGGAAAACTTAAAATGCATATATTTAACTAACCGTTTTTTTTTGCCTGCGTGTGCTTTCGGACAGAGTAGTCACTAGGTGGCAGCATTGCTTTCGTCCAACAGAGACAGGCATCACGCACGTATAATCTTGAAAATACAAGGGGGGCTTCTTACCCCACGGGGGCTCCTTGCCCCACCCTACCCTACTGCACGTTTTAATAGCATATTCTATTCTTCATTTCTATCATACACAAATGCCATCTTTGAACAGCAACCACCCCTCAAAGGTAAAGGGACGAACCAGAGACGCAGGGAATGCGATGCAGAACACCGGAGAGAGAAGTAATGATAGCTTATCTTGGCAGGAAGTTGAGGTCGTAACATGTCGACAAAGAATGACAACACACTGAAGAGAACTCCTGGCCCGAGAATAGCAACCGAGCCAACAAGGTCCATGATGATGAGCAGTCAGACAAAGATGTGCCCCCCAAAGTAGTCGACCTCAACGAGGTCATTCAGTCAGAGGAATACGGGAAAGAACTTCCGAACAACTTCGGAAAATGTATATCTGAGTACTGTGAGTGGCTGGAGTTTGACGACCTGACAAGCGTTATCTTCTGTGAGCCATACCGGGAGTCCGACAACAAGATGGCCAGCGCAGCACTAGCAATTTGCGCAACACAACCGCTAAGAAGGACACATTTGTATTCCACGCCAACATCGACACGAACAAGCCGTCGCTTCGACGCATCGCTCAGAGGGGAGGACGGCTCACCAGAAGAACAGTGAGGCGGCTGTGACCGAATCCAACCGAGGTTGCCGGTCCATACTAGATGTCTACGCCACAAACATCCCGATCTTTGTTCCGATCATGATTCATGTCCAGAACGTTGGCCGCATCCGCAAGGAGCTGCTCAAGCAAGTGATTTCATGCACTGACAAGATTTACGACATCGAGGACTTAAATATGTTGGGACACATCGAATTTGCTCTCTTCGAGAGTGAAGTGGATATGGGCACTGCTCACAGCAAAACGTATAGGCCTATTATATGTTCACTTTACGCAAATATTATCCGTACGCAAACATTTCCACTAAGAAACAAAGGCTAGAGTCATTACCATCATACAAAGTCCCGTCCTAGTACCCACTGAATATACTCCCTCAAATAGTTGGGTGGCTCCATCTGGATATTACAAAGTCTCCCATTATTGTTAACTGGCAAACGATGCCCGCACGACAAGCTCCCAGGGTGCACCTCTTCTGGTGGCAAACAGTTTCCGGTTCCGGAATATTATATAGAGACCCAGATTCTCTTTAACTACTCTTTCCAAATGCTACATCGGAGTATGAAGTATAATAATTGGAACTTAGTCAGGGTGCAGGATTTTTTTATTTCGGCCAAAGTGACTATATATAATAATAATATAGTTGCTATTGTGTTTTTACAACTGTCATATTTCTGAAGTTGTTCTGTGAGAGTGCATAAATTGTTAGGCTGGTGTATGCTATTTCGATTCGTTAAATTGTTCTAATGATGAAATAAGTAGAAATCTGTCGAAGAAACTTAACTGAGCATACGACAAAAGCTTTATTAAATATAATGGCAAACGATATGCAAGCAGAGTTTCCGGCGAGAGTCCTCGTGACGCACTGTTCATATACGTCAAGGATGTAGTCACTATGGCAACACGGCGTCCATTGATATTGTTGCATCACGCAATCGGATCTTGCTCGTTGGCTTTGATAACGTCCGTGGAACAGTTCGTCTTGAACACAGCTCGCTCTGTGTTTGACCTCACCCGGACCATATTTAGGTCAGTGGTCCAGACGGACGTTTCGTTTATGTTCGGCTTCCTCCGCAAAACAAACACGGAACAGGCACAGAACAGGCTCGTATGACGTACAGACAAGCAACGTTTCGTCCCGTCCACCACAATCACCACAGTCTGGATAGACAACAGGCCAGCAATCGGCCGCACCCCGTACACCCGTACAGGTCGCAGAGCCGATCGCCTGTATCTCACCGGAGATTACCACGGTCCCCTGGGGCAACCTACTCGTCAAAAAATTAAAATACAGTATTACCTGTTTATACGTTTTTACTGTAAACACAAAATCGAACTTTAGTACCAACGCGTCGAGGTAGGGCTCGGACGAAGATTGATACGCACAACTACAGCGGAGGAAGCTATGAAGCCGGACGCGACGGCAGCGATCGTGGCGAAACCATATATGTGATAGCGACGGATTAGGTCCGATACAGAGGCAGTTTTCGTGACGGAACTGCAGAGGGCGAAGCGGCGGTTCGTGGACGGCAGTGATTGTGACGTAGCCGCTGTCCGGGTGACGCGGTACCTAGGTATTGCCGGAATCGCCCGGATGCAGCGCAGTGATCGTGCCAAGCCAGGCGATATCGGCAGAATCGTGCGGATAGGTGGCAGGCTGGAGAGGCTGGTAGTGTTTGGGATCACTATATACAGAGACAAATGGGTACGTTAGACCCCTAGCAGACCGCAAGACAGATACTAAACTCTGCATGATGTACACAATAGTTAATTGTCTAGTGGGGATACCTTCAAGTTCCCAGCACGTTGAGGTTGGACAGAACATAGGAAGAAGAAGAACGTGATCACGGAAGTAACCAAGATGGCGGCGATGTAGCAATAATGACAGAACACGAGACGGCCTTGACGCAAACAACCAAGAATTGGTATATGTCCATTCCGTGGTCGATTCGAACCATGTCGTTTTGTTCAGTCGCCCGAAACGCTCTGCTATCGCTCCTTTTCACGCACTTTGCGTATTCAGAACTTGTATGCAGCCACTAGCGTTCGACCGCATCAAGAGAACGTCTTTTCAGTCAGAGGTATCGCTCTGAACTGATTCTAATGTTCAAGATCGAGGGATAATACAAACAACGTCCCGCCACTAGCTAATCAGCGCAACGAATTCCTCGAAAGGGGCGGGACAAAAGGCTGCATTGGCCAATCTAAGGCGACCTTCGAATGCTGCTGTCGAACAAAAGCGCGTAAAAAAAGCCGCCATGAACGGCTGCTCCGCGAAGCACACGCTCAACATAATAAATGTGTTTTAAGACAAAAAGTCCACACGCACGCACGCGCGCACACACAAACGTACACAAATACTCCAGTTAGGAATTTAAATAGCACTAGAACAGTCAGTGTGCCAATAAATCAACTCCTTCCATAAAGTATGCTTCTCTAAAACTTCTTTGCGGCTGGTGTTCTTTTTCTCCAGGTGCCTGCTCATATTGTTGAGCCAACGTTGCCCGGACCTTCCTCTCGGTCTCTTTCCATGCATTACTTGCTTGGATCTTCGGGTTCTAATACAGTAATAACTTAACTGCAATAAGGATTTTAGCATTTTAAACACCCTCCATTATTCGTCGAAATTAACAGATGTGAGAAAAAACGTGGATTAGTGCTATTTGGCGACACCCTGTATCATTCTTTTGACTTTGACGCATGTTGTCGCTCGAGAAAGCTTGCAAAGAATAACCGCCCACGACGCATTCCTTAGCTGTGACGTAATGTGGACAATCAAAATGGCGATCACGCCAAACAGCTTGGAGCAGACCGTGGCGCTATTGCATTACGTTATGTTGACGGCATCTGAAGGGTGAATGCAATTAAAGATACCATCGTTCTAAAGTTGACTACAACATTAATTTTGACCCTCGTTGTTAGCCTAATCCTGGTAACTCCTGGTGGGCTGCAACATGTTAACCATGCTAGTACACTAATACCGACCAGTACGTGAACGTTGTGCAGAACCACCGATCTATTTAAACCGTAAACACATCTGATCAGTGGCCGTTCTCTTGTGTCGCTACACTTTTCCTGGCACTGCATAACACAAACTCTGGCACAGGAGTTGTAAACTGAATCGTCTGATCTGGAAGGTTCACTGGTAGGAAAAACATTCTAGATGTTCCTTTTCTAACATAGGACAAATTACAAAGCTTCCTGCCATTTTCTCTACATGGAAACAAACAATAAATACATCATGTAATCGTTTTCAGTGCACAAACTTGCTAATCGGAAAACAAATAATGATCTATGCATGGCTTTATGAGCAGTCTATGATTTTTACTCAACAATATGAGTTACTTTTAAGACCTGCTTTCGAAAGAAACATACGGTTCCGTGCATACATTGGTTTATTCAAATGTAGCGATTTAGGTGGAGATGTGAAAGCAGAATACATGATATGATGCCGTTTTCTGTTTTACAAGTTGTTGGCAATCCACTCTGCATAGGTGAATTGTTACTAGCTACACTCCACAACAGTGTCGTACGCCCGTACATATCAGTTTCTCTATATGTAATTGTTGCTAGCTACACTCTACTGCAGTGTTGTACGCCCGTACATATCAGTTTCTCTGTGTAATTATTTTTAGCAAACGACACAGTTAACAATCTGCAGTCACTGTGTGTATCAGAATAAGCGGTGCTATATGCAGCGAAGAACCACATGCTAATGCCACGTCGTAGCGTCTGCTGTGAGCACAATCTGGAGTAGGAATACGTGTCAATTACAATACTTACAATAGTAGCAACTTATACTAACATATACACATCATACTTAACACTGCAGCAATCCAAAGTAACATGTTAATCACATGTTTGTAGACAAATTTGTGCATTTAGTGTTGTATGCATATTACGGACATACATTATGAATCAAACCAGTACAATTGTTAGGCAAGTATTCTGGTCAGTACAAGTATAATTATTAGTACAGTGTCTAGTTCCGTGTTCGTCATCTTCCACGTTGTTTAAGTGTTCGTGGGAGAGATTCCTCGGGCCACCTTCTGGATTCACTTGATGCCCTTGGCTGCCAGATCTTCTGTCACACGCTGTAGATATCCATCGTCCGGATAGCCGAACCTGAAACCCATCAATGCAATATTTACAATAATCCAGTCACTTTTCTTTGTAACATTTTGACAGGGTTCTTTCAGCTGTCTTAATCAGACTGATTGCAGCACGGTAGCACGGTAGTTGTCGTGTGCAGGTGCTGTTACTGGTGTAGGCCCCTGGCCACGATCCACCATGTGCCCTAGCTGTCCCTACCGTTCATCTGCAAGGTGGCGTAACTGTTAAAACAGTTACCCCCACCTAGCGGATCACTGAGAATAGATATGGTAACTCTTAAACAGTTACTCCACCTAGCGGGTCACTGTGAATCTACAACTATATCAATCAATAAAATATAAACACACACTTTACGAACATTGAATTGATAGTTTTAAATCTTGATAAAGTGATTGGGTTTCTTCGAATAGTTTTCGATATTGATTGAGCTAATAAAACGTGTTAAAAATATCCAACATTACATGTTCTTATTATCTCTTTTATTCAGGATACAGTTATGCCTGAGAAAAACCTAAATGTGGTATATTCATTGGGATTCATGGTGACTAAATGTATCTCACAGCCTGTAGGACATTCGTGTACTCGTGACTTCCCCAAATATGCCAGTCTGAAATACTCCCAGTTTTACATCACTCGTGTTAATTTCACAAATAATAATAATTAACAAAAATGTCTACTGCACCTAAATCCTCAGGAACACAAGCTCAGAGGCAACAAACTAGAATAGTTATGCATGATTTCAAGGCACTTTTGTGAATTTATAATAATACTATACAGCAGTTGAGTGACTTAATCTATACACCTAGCTATTATGGGACTTCCCTAAATGTCTGCAGCAGTATGGCAGTTGTGTGACTTTCCTATACTGAGCAATACTGTAGTTAGATGAGTTCTGAAAATACTGGCAATCATAGTAATTATAAGATTTCCTCAGATTCCCCCCAAGTCTCATGGCACTGACTGAACTGCCTAAAGCAGCAATGGCAATGTTGTGGCTTGTACATCCCTATATATAATCTTTTGTTGTTTGTCGCACTCCAAATGTTGTGACAGTCTTTTTATTTCCCCACACGCACTCACTCATACTCATACTCAGACTTGTGGCATGTATGTGAATTCCTCTAATGCACAGTTTTATGCCACAATATTATATTTGATTTAGCCTGTCAACTTATCGGTCAAACATTGTCAATTACTACGGAGAAGAAGACAAAGTTTTGACTACTGACCCATCTGGTCCACCATTTTGGTTGGTCTTGTGATGGATATCATTCCATGTGACAACATCTTCCTGACCAGTGGTCACTGATCGACCCACGGTGAAGGTCAGTCGCTGACTGAAGGCCTACAAAATAACCCGGCCTGTACTTTGACACTGACACAGACATACAAGAATGGAACCGCTCGCGACAACATCACAGGTAACTATTAAAATAAATTTACACCATTATTGATTAATTAGTCATCACCAAAAACGATTTATGTGAAAGATAACACCTCACTAGAACATAATTAAAAATATATTTAGTGTACTATGTTAATCTGTTGTTTCACCAAGATAAAATAAATGAAGAAATCAAAGGCTGTGTTTGCTAGAGAGAATATATATTTGTAAAACTTCTTACTTCTTTGTAACATAAGTATTTTACTGAAACATATTATGGTGTATTACCTGACTAACTTCACCCAAACTTAATAAAAAAAAATAAAGCAAATTACTTTTAAAATATATGTTGACAATCATTACACAAACATCATGGAATGCATAACAGGCATTTTCTATCTTGTACATTCACTACTTTTATTAATGTTTAGTCTAACCATGGTAAACGTTAGAATTACCTTCTCAACTCAATGTTTAGTCTCACAATGGTAATGTTAAAATTATTTTCTCAACTCAATGTTTAGTCTCACCATTGTAAACGTTAAAATTACATTCTCAACTCAAGTTTTTGCTCATCTTGTTTTAAAATAATTTCACAATAAATCAAACCTACCAAGTATCCACTACGACATGCAAGCATGTTTGTCCAAGTATCCACTATGACATGCTAACATGTTTGTCCAAGTATCCACTACGACATGCAAGCATGTTTGTCCAAGTATCCACTACGACATGCAAGCATGTTTGTCCAAGTATCCACTATGACATGCTAACATGTTTGTCCAAGTATCCACTATGACATGCTAACATGTTTGTCCAAGTATCCACTATGACATGCTAACATGTTTGTCCAAGTATCCACTATGACATGCTAACATGTTTGTCCAGGTATCCACTATGACATGCTAGCATGTTTGTCCAAGTATCCACTATGACATGCTAGCATGTTTGTCCAAGTATCCACTATGACATGCTAGCATGTTTGTCCAAGTATCCACTATGACATGCTAGCATGTTTGTCCAGGTATCCACTATGACATGCTAGCATGTTTGTCCAAGTATCCACAATGACATGCTAGCAGGTTTGTCCAAGTATCCACTATGATATGCTAGCATGTTTGTCCAAGTATCCACTATGACATGCTAGCAGGTTTGTCCAAGTATCCACTATGACATGCTAACATGTTTGTCCAAGTATCCACTATGACATGCTAACATGTTTGTCCAAGTATCCACTATGACATGCTAACATGTTTGTCCAGGTATCCACTATGACATGCTAGCATGTTTGTCCAAGTATCCACTATGACATGCTAGCATGTTTGTCCAAGTATCCACTATGACATGCTAGCATGTTTGTCCAAGTATCCACTATGACATGCTAGCATGTTTGTCCAGGTATCCACTATGACATGCTAGCATGTTTGTCCAAGTATCCACAATGACATGCTAGCAGGTTTGTCCAAGTATCCACTATGATATGCTAGCATGTTTGTCCAAGTATCCACTATGACATGCTAGCAGGTTTGTCCAAGTATCCACTATGACATGCTAGCAGGTTTGTCCAAGTATCCACAATGACATGCTAGCAGGTTTGTCAACATTTTTCATTTAGTTTTTGTGAAATCATTGGACAAACTAATCAATTATTATGACCATGGAAAAAGGGCTAAAGTGGTCGGACTCCATATAAATAATAAAGATAATAGTATTATAACAAAAGGCAATTCATACTTTTGCAAGTTAATACATCTAATGATTAGTCGATTCTTTCGCCAATGTCAAAAGTTTTTGATTTCTCTATTGATTAGACCAATGAATGGCAAAGTAACTTTTAATAATATGTTTCTAATACAGCCACATTTATGAATGTTTCCTATGGTAACTCAAAGTAACTGAGTTCACATACATTATCATTATGTGCATCTTAAGAATAACACGTAGTGATAACATTAAAATAACAAGTGGCGATAAAAAACAGGACAGTTTGGAAAAACTAAATATAACAACATCAGCATAGCCGTTAACCATCTTGTTGTTCAGATATTGTGAATACACACACTGTAGACTATATGATTGCAATATGTCATTATTATATACATATTTAACTAATTAGTATAAAAAGAAAATCCAATGCAGTGTTTATTTACAACTGTAAACAATTAGCAACATCTGTATTACTATTATTCTGATGGCACCTGGGGCATGTCCAGAATTTGTTACTGGGGCAAAACATGTTTTGGAGCGCCAGCTATGATGGAAACGGTGTTTCCGAAACAAACATTCAAGTACTTCAAGGCAAAGTTTTTAGTGGGGATGGGTCACTATTATTATCGGTATCACCTATGTCAAAATAATCACGCCCTCCCGCCCCACTAAATACGCCAGTGGATGACATATAGATATAAGATCCAAATAATCTCAAACACTGTATGACATACCCGTTTCAAGAGATCAAGGATTCTGCGGCCATCTTGGTTACCTGGAAGGTAGGCTATACGGCGTGTGCCATGGAAGGGTTGGCCTGGGTGCGGGTGTTCTTTCTGTAACAAGTGTGAGATCATGATGACACTGGACCAGACCCAGCAGTCAAAACACACGGTTCCTTCCACATATTCCACACCCAAAACAATGCAGAGATTTATACATTGTTTACTTCACAAGAAACTTGATTCTACGATTCTCCTACAAGATAAACAATGTGTAATTTAACAAGCCAAGAAACCTGAATTTCTATACATTCCAGGAACTCCGTGATTATTCTCCAAAAATGTGCCTTAACCACTCATTGCATCAATTCACTAGCAAATAACCTAGCAAAGCAATTATATAAAATAAGTATAATATAAAGTGATAATGTTAATTAATATAACATATTTATCATAATTACTAATTTATTCTCTTCTAATATACCCTATATGTCATGAAAAAATAACTAATAAACTATGTTCCAAAAGTTAGTTAACTTAATTTTGCATCATAAATATGTGAATCACAACTGCAATGTTCACTCACTGTCTGTATGCCGTCAGGAAAGGAGTACTCAATGACAATAGTTCGACAGGAGTAACCAGGCAGGAATGTACTGCAAACAGTTGAATGCATTGTTCCACTCTTTGGCTGGTTTCCTTGTAACATGCCATAAACTGTGCGACATAAGGGACACTCTCGTTTCTGGGCAAAGCATTTATTGATGCACGCTTCACAGAACTTGTGTTTGCAGGTTGGCAATGTCTTCGGCTTGTCCGGCATCTCCAGACATACTGGACAAAGGTCACCTCCGTCTGAGCCATCACCTTCACTGGCTACTGCTGCACCGCCCTGTTTCCCTGCAACACCGCCAATGTCTGGGCTTTGCTTCTCCATCATATCGGTGGTGCCACCTTGCACCACTGCAGCATATGACTCCCTCCTGTGATCTTTGGCTGTGGATGTTTTTCCTACTTCATCACCACTCCTGTTCTCCCTCTCATTGGGACTTCTCCCGACTGATGTATCTGGAAGCAATTGATCAGGATCTCCACTCAAGGGTAAAGCCGTGCTTGCAGACTTGACATCACCTTTTTTGTTGTCAGTGTAACTAAGACTGGACGTGGAGCTGCTTCTCTTGTATTTCCTGTCATCTTCAGATCTTTCCTCATGTGATTCATGTGAATGTAATTCACCAGAACCCTCACCCAATGCTAACTCCCTCCTTGATATCACGGCACTGTCCGTCTTGACGCCAGTGTCACTAAGACTGGAGCTGCTTCTCTTGTATTTCCTGTCATTGTCAGATCTTTCCATGGGTGATTCAGGCGAACCAGACTCAAAAGGACCCTCATCCTCAACCGATTCCTTGGTTGTGCCAGCCACGTCGCCTCTCAGGCCTTTCCAGATCTGGCCAGCTACTCCAGTGACTCCACTAAGTATGCTGGCCATCCCTGCAGATTTCTGGCTGTTTTCTTCAGATGTGCCGCTTTGCAGTTCAAAATTCTCCTGAATTAACTTCACCATCACTGTGTTGATATCCACCAGATGTATGACCCTAAGTCTTGACTGATGTGCTTCACTGTGGCAGAACTTGGTCACAGCTTCACACATGGTCTGAGCAACCAACTCACTGGGGACACCATATATACCTGAAACCACCAAAGAAGAGTACATTTGATAATTCAGCCTATTGTATTCGACCTATTAAGCATACAGTAAACCTAAAATATGTTGAGGACGAGAAATATCACAAAATATGTCCACAAGATGGTGCCACTGTTCAACTGTCCCACCATCTTGTCAACAATTCTTACTAATGGCATACGTTCCGGGTCGGAACCATGCAAATTTCGGTCAACCATTTGTGATTACCACATGCTTAAAATACTCAAGAGTCTAAAATTGTAGACTAGGTAGGGTCCTTTGTGTAACACAAATGATGCAGTGGGATGGAATGAATGTCTTTGGAAAGAAAAATGATGTAAAAATGACCTAAAGCCATAATAATTTTGGCCAAGTTTGTACAGGGTTATCATCGTCGATTAATAAAATGGTTGTATGCTTATTAGGTCGAATACAGTATGTCCATCAACATTGTTTTATTACAACTTCATGCTTCATTTGACATGTTTAATGATACATTACTTTTTTCAATTAGATATGCATGTCTGATCAGATACCTGCATCCACTTGACGGCCAAATATAGATCCCTCAATTATCCACTGAAATATTAATGCATTTTTGATCCAAACTAATCCAGTGATTTTTTAATACCAGCCATGACAAAAATTAAACACGAAAACGTTTACACAATAGCTAAAGCAGCTGAATGTGGTTGGCTAATAACTGCTTGTGTAAAGAAAGTGGACATATCGGGCAAAGCTCTGACCTATCATCTGCTGCCATACTCACCTGAACTGACAGCAGGTATTGCAATGCTGGAGTAGTCTTTACTTGCTATCAAGCAGTTGGTGAAAGCTTGGTGCAGAATGTGAAGGCAGTCATTCTTGTTTGCAAAACGGTACCACATTGGTCCTACAACATGGTAAACTTCCAGACATGGTAGTCGCCCAGCCGAAGTCATCACTCCATCACCAGGACAAATCTCTCCGCGCTCCTGGATAATTCTGTAACACTCCTGTGTGAACTCTGGACCAGCTGCCCGTGCAATGGCTCCAGCAACACCACCACCGTGGACAAGAAGTCCATTGGCTGCATTCACAATGACATCAACTTTCAACTTTGTAATGTCTCCCTCATGTACACGGACCCTGGTTGACGCGACCTCATAGGTCTTCCATGGTACAACAGTATATGCCTCTGCGTGATGGTCTTTTGAATGGCTCAAATCGCCAGCTACTGCACGGTGCCTGCTGCCATGGAATTCATAAATAGGCTCTTCAGTGGGGTCAATGCCGTCCTTTCCTTCAGACTCACTCTCCCCCATCATTTTGGGGTCCTTCCTTCGGATGTCTCCAGATGCTCCTGGACCTTGTTCCTTGCTCCCTGTTTTCGAGGTTCTTCCTGTAGCATTCTCGTGATCTTCACTAGTTCCCACATCACGAGTCAGACATTCGCAGAATATCTTCATCAACGTCAACCTGCACATTTCGATCTGCAGCCATCTACCTTGGATAACCAGGTCGTGTATATCTACCCCATATCGCTTGATCAGTCCTTCGACAACCAGCTGCCAAACTGTTGGCGAGGCCACCACACGTGGAAGCCTCTCATGAACAGTGGCAGACACGCTGGAGAACATCTGTACAAATCACACAAATTACCACATTAATACATGCTGCAACTGCGTATATTTAATATTTACAAAAATATCAAATAATACACCCTCAGTAAAAAAAACACCACTTGAATCCCAGTCATATACCCCGACGTTAATCACCCAGGTGGCAGGGCTGGGGCCAATTACACACAATTATATCAATTACAATTACAATTACAGTCATAATTTTCCAAATCAATTACAATTACACTGTTTCAATTACAATTACAATTACACTGTTTCAATTTCAATTACAAATACAATTACATTATGCGGAACCAAATATATTCAGCATTTGTTAATTATGTATTTTTGCGCATTTTGCTGAATTTCAATATTTTGTACACAATTGATAAAGAAATATAACGGTAATGTTTGTACATTTTGTTGAATTGTGACTTTGAATTATACTAAATAAAAAGATAGCCGTTTAAAACATATTTTTATTATATAAAAATACAATGCAATATCCAGTCATAATCCTACAGGACATATTCCAATGCAGACATTTATCCGTGCGCATTTCTTAAATTTTTCTTTGGAAAATACTAATAATAGGGTTTGATGTGTTTACTTTGAGGTTGTAGCTCCTGCTCTAAGCTGACATTCTTAATTGGTCTAACCTTTGCTTTGTGTGAGTTGGGAATGGGAAGAGAGGCCATAGAAATGGTCCTTGCCACCTGACCTGTCTCCAGTCCTCCACAACACAAGGGGTGTAATTGGCTTGATAACTCTGCAATGTTTCACTGAGCTGATATTTTCTGAAGCAATATCAGGCTACAGGTCTTTCCATGTTGTTTGAATACCAGCTTAGCCTTTGTCTGACAATGTATGTACATTGTTTATTGCTTCCTGGCTATTACCAACTTACTGAAAAGGCTAATTGCTAAGGCTACCCACCACTAGCACCAATGACCAGTACCCAGCAGACAGTGAATACTGAGACTTAAATATAAATATATAAGCAGGTGTTATTATTAGTCTTGATTTTCAGCTCATGTGAGACTTAAATTATATTTTTATCGACAATTCGTTCAGGTAGTTTGTGATATGAAACGTACTGTAATTGATTGTAATTGAAATAAATGTTCAATTATACAAAATTTAACAATTATAATTACAGCAACATTTCGAAACCATAATCAATTACAATTACACAATTTTGCTGTAATCAATTATAATTACAATTACATAATTGGACCAGCCATGCCAGGTGGAACAACTAACTTGTTAGAACTGATGACGAAAACTGCTCACCAAATGCTGAAGGTCAAGGGGCCATTCAAAAATTGCGCAATGCCCTTTTCTTGGAAATTTGACAACCTCCAACCCCTGAAATTATGCAGCACTCACCAACAACCCGAATGTTAAACAGACTGGCCCAGTGTCGATGTAAAGCTGAGCTGAAGTTAAAACACGTATCTGCTTGAACCAACCAGAATATTGATACAGTTACTAGTGCATTGTGAGTAGCTTGTCCATAAATCACACATGCATGCACAAGTGTTATGGAATAGTATTGTATATAACTTACCTCCTCTCATAACACTAGATAACATTTAGGCATATACGCCCACACCGTGGGTTTACGTAACTTTTTAATGGCCCCTAATAGGTATTATTAATTGTAGGAGGCACAGTTGGGTTTTGTTGTAATTGTGTAATTGATTACAACTAATTTGTACTTTTTTGGTAACAATCGTGAGTAACTCGTAACTGTACTTTTATGAGGCTGTGTAACTGTAACTGATTATTGTAATTGACAACTGCCATTGACCATTGAACGTAACCCTGACATGAAGAATGCATGAATCCACCTAAGTTGGTAAACCCTGTTGTAAAAAATGAGCAATAATGGTGCATGTAATCTCCTTTTTATAAAACAACATAATTGTACTCAATCAATGAACTGTCGCAATTGGTCCTTTTTTATACTCTCTGCAATACTCAAAACTGCACCCATCCCAGGAATTAGAACACCTGACATATTTGTAGGTGCTTCAGGTGAGAATACAAAACACGGACTGAAGAAATAGTTATGTTACATGACATGCAACATACCTGAGTTGTCACCTCGATGTCCCCATGGTCATAAATAGGCTGTTCAGTGGGGTCAATGCCGTCCTTTCCATCAGACTCACTCTCCCCCATTGTTTTGGGGTCCTTCCTTCGGATGTCTCCAGACACTCCTGGACCTCGTTCCTTGCTCCCTGTTTTCAAGGTTCTTCCTGTAGCATTCTCGTGATCTTCCCTACTTCCCACATCACGAGTCAGACATTCACAGAATATCTTCATCAATATCAACCTGCACATTTCGACCTGCAGCCAACTACCTTGGATAACCAGGTCGTGTATATCTACCCCATATCGCTTGATCAGTCCTTCGACAACCAGCTGCCAAACTGTTGGCGAGGCCACCACACGTGGAAGCCTCTCGTGAACAGTGGCAGACACGCTGGAGAACATCTGTACAAATCACACAAATTACCACATTAATACATGCAGCAACTGCATATATTTAATATTTACAAAAATATCAAGTAATACACCCTCGGTAAAAAAAACACCACTTGAAATCCAGTCATATACCCCGATGCTAATCACCCAGGTGGGACAACTACCTTGTTAGAACTGATGACAAAAACTGCTCACCAAATGCTGAAGGTCAAGGGGCCATTCAAAAATTGCGCAACGCCCTTTTCTTGGAAATTTGACAACCTCCAACACCTGAAATTATGCAGCACTCACCAACAACCCCAATGATACATAGACTGGCCCAGTGTCGCTGTAAAGCTGATATAAAGTTAAAACACGTATCTGCTTGAACCAACCAGAATATTGATACAGTTACTAGTGCATCGTGAGTAGCTTGTCCATAAATCACACATGCATGCACAAGTTGTGAATTTTCCTTCCATCAACACCTTGGTGGTGTTATGGAACAGTATTGTAAACATACCTCCCCTCATAACACTCGATAACATTTAGGCATATACGCTCACCTCGTGGGTTTACGTAACTTTTTAATGGACCCTAATAGGTATTATTAATTGTAAGAGGCACGGTTGGGTTTTGTTGTACTCGTTTAATTGATTACAACTAATTTGAATTTTTTTGGCAACACTTTAGCTAACCCAAGATCCACTTGAACAGGGAAACGTGGAGAGAGCTGGTTAGAAAGTCATCAATGGTGCCCCAACGATCCTTACGGGTTATGGGAAAGTGAAGTGTGAAGTGAATCGTGAGTAATTCGTAACTGTACTTTTATGAGGCTGTGTAACTGTAACTGATTATTGTAATTGACAATTGCCATTGACCATTGAACGCAGGGCTGGGGTCAATTCCAAAGGAATTGGAATTAATCATTTCAATCCCAAATCCGGAATGGGAGCGGAATTGGAATCGAAAGATTTTGAATGGGAGGAATTGGAATTGAATTTTTTTACAAAAGGAATTGGATTTGGAATTGGAATTGAATGGAAAGGAATTGAGCATCTGATTTTTGTGTGACATCAACCAATATTTTTCTAGCCTGTTGTAGGCGGCCATGTGTATAATAATGCTATCAACTCATGCATTGAGGAACTGAAAACTGAAATCCTGTCACTCATGCCAGTATATTATGATTTCTTTATGTTGCCACTTGCCAGCGGGTTAATGAAGGGTTCCAGACGGGCTTTAATAGAAACACCAAAGATATTTTCAACTGTTTACAGACTTGGGAAGTTAGCCCTTTTACACCCATGAAAAGACACTTATTGGCAGGCTACAGCCATGTGGTTGATCAATCAGTAATCACTGATTACTAATCAAAGATCAGTGACCACTGACCAACAATACAAAGCATAGGCAAGCTAGCTGTAGCCATATGTGTGAAAATGGTTTCCAACTTGCCAGTATAAATATGTGTTGCCTAACATGCATCATCAGAACAGTGTGCAACAGTCATAGTGTACAGGTCGGTCAATATGCCCCCTGTAAAGTCGTCTGTCTTTGAACATTTTCTTAAATAATTTTTGTGGATTGCTCATTTCTATGTAACTTAATTACCATGCATGAATGTACATTACACATGTATGATAGTCATAATGATTATGCAAAGAATAATGACATGTTACATGCACATTAATCTTTCATTGTTGACTTTTGTTGTTATGTGGAATTGGAGCGGGAGCGGGAATTGGAATTGAACGATTTTGAAAGGAATTGTAATTGGAATTACTAACAAGAATTGCATAAAAAGGGAATTGGAATTGAACGAAAAGGAATTGCAAGGAATTGGAGCGGAATTGGAATTGATTGAAAGGAATTGACCCTAGCCCTGATTGAACGTAACCCTGACATGAAGAATGCATGAATCCACCTAAGTTGGTAAAACCCTGTTTTAAAAATGAGCAATAATGGTGCATGTAATCTCCTTTTTATAAAACAATATAATTGTACTCTGTTGCAATTGGTCCTTTTTTATACTCTCTGCAATACTCAAAACTGCACCCATCCCAGGAACTAGAACACCTGACATATTTGTAGGTGCTTCAGGTGAGAATACAAAACACTGACTGAAGAAATAGTTATGTTACATGACATGCAACATACCTGAGTGGTCACCTCGATGTCCCCATGGTCATAAATAGGCTCTTCAGTGGGGTCAATGCCATCCTTTCCATCAGACTCACCCTCCCCCATCGTTTTGGGGTCCTTCCTTCGGATGTCTCCAGATGCTCCTGGACCTCGTTCCTTGCTCCCTGTTTTCGAGGTTCTTCCTGTAGCATTCTCGTGATCTTCCCTACTTCCCACATCACGAGTCAGACATTCACAGAATATCTTCATCAACGTCAACCTGCACATTTCGACCTGCAGCCAACTACCTTGGATAACCAGGTCGTGTATATCTACCCCATATCGCTTGATCAGTCCTTCGACAACCAGCTGCCAAACTGTTGGCGAGGCCACCACACGTGGAAGCCTCTCGTGAACAGTGGCAGACACGCTGGAGAACATCTGTACAAATCACACAAATTACCACATTAATACATGCAGCAACTGCATATATTTAATATTTATAAAAATATCAAGTAATACACCCTCGGTAAAAAAAACACCACTTGAACCCCAATCATATACCCCGACGTTAATCACCCAGGTGGGCAACTAACTTGTTACAACTGATGACAAAAACTGCTCACCAAATGCTGAAGGTCAAGGGGCCATTCAAAAATTGCACAATGCCCTTTTATTGGAAATTTGACAACCTCCAACCCCTGAAATTATGCAGCACTCACCAACAACCCCAATGATAAATAGACTGGCCCAGTGTCGCTGTAAAGCTGAGCTAAAGTTAAAACACGTATCTGCTTGAACCAACCTGAATATTGATACAGTTACTAGTGCATCGTGAGTAGCATGTCCATAAATCACACATGCATGCACAAGTTGTGAATTTTCCTTCCATCAACACCTTGGTGTAACATGTAAAAGTATTGTAAACACACCTCCCCTCATAACACTCGATAACATTTAGGCGTATACACCCACTGGGTTTACGTAATTTTTTAATGGCCCCTAATAGGTATGATTATTAATTGTAGGAGGCATGGTTGGATTTTATTGTAATTGTGTAACTGATTACAACTAATTTGTACTTTTTATTTTAACAATCGTTAATAATTTGTAACTGTACTTTTATGAGGTTGTGTAACTGATTACAACTGTAACTGACAACTGCCATTGACCTTTGAACGTAACCCTGACATGAAGAATGCATGAATCCACCTAAGATGGTAAAATCTTTATTCTTTAATGAGCCATAATGGTGCATGTAATCTTCTTTTTATAAAATAATATAAATGTACTCAACTAATGAACTGTTGCAATTGGTCCTTTTTTATACTCTCTGCAATACTCAAAACTGAGTACTGCACCCATCCCAGGCGAGAATACAAAACACTGACTGAAGAAATAGTTATGTTACATTACATGCAACGTACCTGAGTGGGGGGTCTGGTCACCTCGATGTCCCCGTGGTCAAGGTGCAGGGCTTTAGTTACAACTGAAACATTCATGAACGGAGATAATCAATGCATAGCTCTATACACAGTTTTCTATCATCACATTTGGAAAAACAGCTGGTCAAGTAATAGACTGTTTTGTTCCACTTATTTTCTGGACAATCTACAATAATGATCCAGTAACAGTTTCTTAATCACTGAAGGATTTTTTTTGGGGGGGAATTTTTAACATGTTATTTCCATTAGGCCCTTCATCGTGAACCAATGGGCTGTTTTACATCAGCTCTGGTATATCGACCTAACGAAATATTGATTTGTACTTCGTCCTATTTGCTGTCTTAAGTTCTTAACCAATGATAATATTACAAGAGCCCAGAACGTTGGCCTAATTCTGCATACGGGCACTTGGCTTTTTGGCTGTGGACCAGTCATGGCTGGTCAGACTTGTAATGCCAGACATTTTCTTGAATTGCTCTTTGATGTTGGGCCTGGTTCCCGGAATCAGTGAGTGCGTGCAGTCACACTTTCACACATCACATCAGCTGTGTCACATGAGCTCTGTCACATCAGCACATTCTCTGATTCCCAGAATCAGACTCAGCAGCAGAGAGAGCCATTTGTGTTCGACATATGGTTGAAAATATTGAAGGCCAACCGGGCCTGTAACCTGAAAAGGTTGCGGGCCCAATTGAAGGCATATATATATATATATATATATATATATATATATATATATATATATATATATATATATATATATATATATATATATATATATATATATATATATATATATATATATAAATATAAATATGTATAAATATATATATATACAATTGGTCATGTCACCGATAATTGAATCTGATCAACTTAACAGACGATTCAGGGCCCCGGGCCCATGGCCCGCAGTTATGTCGAACACTGCTTAGTATTACTTGTTAGATCAGCCATGACTGGTTATAATAAAGTAGAAACAAATGCCCAAAGACTGACAGGCCTGGAAGATTGGGTGAGAGGCCTTCATTCAGCAGTGGAATGTAATAGGCTTAGCAGTGTAGATATCCTTTACGAATAATAAACCTGAGTAAGTATTGGCAAGCCATCTGAAAATCACATATTTTGTTGAGACTTTATACAAAATAAATAAGTTTTGTTGCATGAATTACAACAAATTAATTTGTTCAGCTACTTACATTTCTCATGAGTGAATATTACAAGAGCCGAGTCTTGCCCCTCTGGGGTGAACACAGCTTCCACCACTTTCTCATCAGGGCTTGTTTCCAAGCATTGGTATTGTTCTCTCAAATCATTCTCGTCAAGTCTGCCAATGCTTCCGAGGAGGATGGTGCGGCTTTCTACATCACTAGACATTGTCTGCATGTGACTGCAAAAGAAATTAAGTTTTCATTAGATCATGGTGACTTGACAATAACATGCCTGCCAAATATATATACACATCAAAAGTAAAACGTGACTTTGGTTGAAAAAACTTAAATTTAAAATGTCCATAATGAAAACTAGTTCAATCTGCAACTATAAAATTTAATGTGATACCCCACACCAAAACCAGACACTTTGTGTCAAAATTAAATACTAAGTTTATTTCTAACAATTATTCATAAGATTAATGTTATAGCTTTAAAACAAGCCATAAATTAAGTTAATATCTGTAAGGTGGTGTTTTGGAGACGGTCACCATAGGAATTGTGTTTTGGATAAAAATGGCTTTGAAAATTAGCAACAGAAAATCTATTGTGCTTATTGGAAGAGCAACAATAATGTATGTTTATTATATTAATATTTCAATAAATTGTAGCATGTTTAAAAGATCACTCATCCAAATATCGAGCTACTTGTACAAGTTGGATATTTACTGAGTCGTAGGCTTACAAAAAGGGAAATTATACTAAGAACAGTTTTTTGTCGTTTCATAATTCAATGCGTAACAAAAACAACTTATCATTTGTTCATAATTGTAGCATATTAAAAAAAAATCACTCATCCAAATATTGAGCTACTTGTACAAGTTGGATAGGCTTACAAAAAGGAAAACTACTAAGAACAGTTTTTTGTTGGTTCATAATTCAATGCGTTCCCACAGGTTCATACTATCATATCATATCATATCAATTATATCATATCATATCAATGCACAACTAAAAATTAATGTCCATTGCTTCATATTTCTATGTATAACTAAACCCTCATCCAAACTGGTTCATAATTCAATGCGTGACTAAAAAAGTGTTCCCATTGTTTGCACAAACATTGGTTGCACAAACATTGGTTGCACAAACATTGGTTGCACAAACATTGGTTGCACAAACATGCCAAAATACACACAAATGTAAGCATGTGGGATTTTGTCCAGAGGGGATTGTGAACTGGTAGATTAGTGTAGCAAAATAACTTACACTGAACAATAACAAAGTAAAGAGGGTAATAACACATTGATTGACTCCAATCGATGTTTTAGCTATCACCACTCTCCCAAGAAGGTATCTGGCTATCTGCGTTACACCTTAGCTTAAGAGTTTGGACCAAGTGCAGGGAACCAGCCATGCAGCATGCACTTATTGGGATCGCGATTAAGCTGGATTGCGATCGGTGAGTGCCATGTAAACAGGGTGTAAGATTTGTGGAACACTAGTTGCGATAACTGTTTCTTCAGACTCGACAATGACAATTTCTACATTATCATGATTCATATAATGGAGTCAGACAGGAAGGTATATTATCCTCCGATCTGTTCAGGGTTTACATGGATGGTCTATCCACTGTACTTAATTATTACAATGTAGGATGTTATATGTTGGATATACTTATGTAAATACCATTATGTATGCCAATGACCTTTTAGTGTTTTTTTCATCCAGCAGAGTACTTATAACCCTTCTCACTATCTGTGATCAGTATAGCTCCTCACATGACATAAAGTACACCTTTCAAAAAAGCGTATGGTCATGATCTAATGAGAAACAAGAGTGTTAAGAATGTGCAATGTCCATGTTTTAGGCTTAATAATTAGACTCTGCTTGATGCAGAATTTGTAAAATATTTGGGTCATTTAATCTCGACCAGCATGTTAGATAATTGTGAGTGTGATACATCTAGACAATGACGTCAGTAACTGGCAAAAAGTAGTAAACAAAGTTTTCTTTACGTCATTTGAAAAAATTATTATTATATGAAATTTTCTTATGAGTGTGTTGCCATGAGCATATAACTGATGGTCGGTTATATGCTCAAGGCAACAAGCTCAAAAGAAAATTTTGTATATGTGTTCAAATGATGTAAAGACAACTCTGAGGAATTTAAGTAACCATGCAATTAGAAAATGGTATATTTCTTACAACAATATATATTGCAAATGGTGTTAGTACAGGCCACTGGATTTAAAATTTCATGGGAAACACTTTTTTGGTTCCGCATCCTGTGATCATGGGAACCCATCGGAAACTGCTTTTAGGTTCCGCGAAAACAAGTCATGGGAACCCATTTTTTATACCACTGATTTAAATAAACATATTATTATTAGCAAGATGTGATTAGAACACAGAACTTTATACTTCAACAGTAACATACGCATGTTACAGTACATGTTTTTGTCTGTCACAATTACAACATCATCTTCTTCTTTGTCGCAGATGCCATTATCATGCCATATCATCGCACGTGATTCACGATTCTGGAATCACGTGCGATGCACTCTGAGATGGATATCTTAGTAACAATTCAAGATGGTGGACTAGCGATATCGACTAAGCTGTGGGCGCATAAAATTCATTCACCAAGGTTCAACAAGATTTTAGTTTTGCATAACTGGAATCATAACGAAACAACTTTCCTGCTTTTAGCAGATCGGAGCAGACAAAAACTTTTGTTGAATGTCGATCGGAAATGTTGTATACATTTGTACTCGGCAACGATGTGACAATGCCAATGGGTAACGGACTTTAGGTTTTGTAATTTTCCTGACACGCTACCGACACGCTACCGGAAACAATCGTTTCCATGAAATCCAATGGCATGTAGTATCAGACAGATATTGTAGTATTAGTGAAATGCTCATTTACAATAATCTCCATAACATACATCGGGTCATATACATTGAAATGCATTTAAATACAAATACTCTTGAGGGGTTCAAATACAATTACAAATGCTAGTGCAACAGAGTCCTGTTGTTGCTAATTGCAATTAAGTGTTCTCATATGGACCAGTGTAAATTAGACTGTGCAACTAAGATCAAGAGTTTTAGTAGCACTTGACTTGTAGTAATATAGAACTTAACAGATAGCACATTTGATTTTTTTTCAGACATGATTTTTTAAATCAAACTTGAATTTGTAAATAAGGTCAAAATGTTTAGTAGCACTTGTACTTGTAGTATAGAACATAAGACAAGGCAAATATGATTCTTCACTTTGTAACAGTGTAGATTCACCCATATATTGTGTGGTGGCAGCAGTCTGGTGAATGTAGGACAGAAAGTAACAGGACAAAAAGTAACAGGTTATTTAGATTATGATTACAATGTATACAGAACAAGAGTACTTTCAGCTAACAATGTTGTGTGTTATGAAAAGTCATTATAAGTTATATACAAAATCTAACTTGCCATTTATTGATACCCATGCCCAAAGTATTTGGAATAGTATTTGAAAATTTCAAATACTTTAGGGAAGTATTTAAATACTTTCAAATACAAATGTATTTGACCCCATATTTGCTCCCTAACTTTGTTGCGGTTATAAGACATTTGACATATAGATTTATTTTATTCCAAATTGCATATCCACCATAAATCTTCGGTTGTCCCTCATTCTGATAATGACTTGTGCGTCCCTGTTCACGATTACGCTTAATGATTCTGTTTTGTTGCGCCTCTGAGCTCAGGTTCCTGAGGATATAGCCGCCATAGAAGTTAATTATTATTATTATTAATTATTAGTATTACTCAAATTTGTTTTATTTGCAGTATTATTAACAGTGACACAAAGTAAACATGTCCAGTAAAACAAAGATCGAAGCATGGCAAACTGTGTAAAAAGAAAAGTAAATGGTGTACTCTTGTAGGTTGGGGAAATACTGAGACAACCCTCAATTGTTGAGAAGTGGTTTGCTAACATTTCATAACAACTCAGCCAACACATCTACCCAATGGGTACAACATGTATCTGACAAGTCTACCCACTTAATTAATGTGACCAGAATTTATTGTTTGTGCACTTACAAATGGTTTAACAATACACAGAGAAGTAGATTATTTACATCACTTCACGCATTATTGAGAAGTTAATTAAAAAAGCTTAATTGTCGAAACGGGACTAGTTGAGCCACCGAAGGCACAAGGGAGGGTGAGTTGAGCCACCGAAGGCACAAGGGAGGGTGAGTTGAGCCACCGAAGGCACAAGGGAGGGTGAGTTGAGCCACCGAAGGCACAAGGGAGGGTGAGTTGAGCCACCGAAGGCACAAGGGAGGGTGAGTTGAGCCACCGAAGGCACAAGGGAGGGTGAGTTGAGCCACCGAAGGCACAAGGGAGGGTGAGTTGAGCCATTGAAGGCACAAGGGAGGGTGAGTTGAGCAACGATTAAAGTATGAAAACGAGTGTTCTAGACCCAAAAATACATCAAGGAATTAATTTTTCCTAGCAAATTGGTACATCGGATAGCTACAAGAAACATATTAGCAGTTAGTTACACTGGTTGCTATTGACCCATAAGTATATTAATTAAGTGTGTAGACTTGTCAGATACATGTTGTACCCATTAGGTAGATGTTTGGTTGAGTTGTTATGAAATGTTAGCACAAGGCCTACATAAATTATACAAATAAAAGCATTTACCCAACTGACGCTACACTCTCTGTAGCTCAACTAACCCCACGTTGTCTGTGGTCCACACTATGCAAGTGTTAGTTGAACCAGCTTACTAACCCTCTTTAATTCAGCTATATATAGTTACAGGGTTCAATTTAGGATGCGCCTTTGCGCCATTGATGCAATAGTTTAAAAACTGGTGCAACCAAATCGGCTGAGTGCACCCGAAGGGCTCATGCAAAAAATAGTTGACACACCCTAATAAAATGTAATTCTACATTAATTGGTGGAAATATCCCTCCAATTGTTTGACTGTTTTGGAGCTATCTTTTAATTTTGTGCAGAATGGCAAATACTCCACAGCAAACGAAACATCGTTATTCCAGCCGATGTATCTCTGCCATTATCAGCTGACTCCACAGCAGTCCACTAGGCGCGAAATTATGTGCTCGGTGTGGTCACTGGAAAATAGTCACATAGAACAGGTGCCAGTCGAAAGCACAATGAAACAATGGTCAAAAAAAAAATGTTTGTTTGGTCAAAATGGTGTATTCGCTGTAGTTTAGCAAAAATTGCCCAGACCAGTATAAACGAGTTTGGTTGCACTTTTAATTATTTATATTTTAGGCTTTTCACCATGGATATAAAATTAGTTCAATAATTTTACATTTAATTTCAGATGACACTTTACAACTCTACTCACAATGGTGAGAAACAACGGTGGTGACATTTTATAACTTATTTACTCACAACGGTGGGAAACAAATTAATGAACTTGAATGTAACTTGAATTAATTTCTATTATTATTCAAGTGCCGTGTTGGGACTCATGCTGGTATATATGGCTTTGGATTGATACGATATGTATGATTAAAGGCAACCAGAACCTGATATAATTCACAAAGATGTCATGTGAACCCATGCGGATAGAGTTTGTGTTGTTTTCATGTCGCAAGACCAAGGAGGTTTCGTAAAAAGTTTCATATATACAGTAGAACGTCTCTAAAGAGAGACAAAGTAACCTGATTAAAGGGGTGGCCTGATTACAAAGGTTAGTCAGATCATCTACAGATGTGAAGATCTGGCAAAAGAGGCGGTGATAGAGTGGCCTTTTTCGAGGGGTGGCTGTTTGGAGGGGTCCTACTTGTACTGTAATTGATATGCAAACAATCACTGGCATGCCGCACCATTGGTGCAATGTTGTCCAGAAATGGCCCCTTTTAACAACCTGAATGGGCCATTGGCCCACTTTTCTAAGATTCTAGGTTGAACCTTGTAGTTATATATGCATATATATTATCTTTGCCAGGGTTGACTGAATTACTTTTATTTTGTACTTGAGTAAAAGTAAGAGTAATTCACTTTGAAACTACTTGAGTAAAAATAAAAGTAGCTGGTAAAATAAACTACTTGAGTAAAAAGTAAAAGTACTTTTCAAAAGTAGTTGAAGTAAAAGTATTTTGAAAAATTACATTATCTTTAATGACAGCTCACATCAAATAAATTCAGTTAAATACAGAACTTAATTAATGATGAGGCACAATCTGTCTTTTTATCGACCTGTTCCACTGGGGTATGGGAGGAGCTAGATTGTACAACAGGATATGTATAAGCAGGTGTGATTGTATCTGAGTAGGTAGAGGGTCAGTCCAGTACTAGTAGTAGCCTCTCAGGGAAACAGGTCAGAGATAATACAACCTAGCACTGCCCATAGTAAAATTAACAAAGACATTTGATGCCTAGCTAATGAAGCCATCTGGCTTGTGATCCCCCACCTTCTCATGTCTTCCCAGACATGTCTTGTCAGCACACACAATCATTGAAACAACACGCTTTAGCAGCTAGCTGTGTTGGTTACCTGGTACCAGGGGGGAGCGGTGGTCTAGGGGGGAGCGGTGGTCTAATGGTTAGAGCACCCGCCTGTCGATCGAGAGGACGGTGGTTCGATTCCACCTCCGCCGTTTCGAAACTTGGGCAATTTCGTTCACCCCACTTTGCCCGTGTCTTTCGGAAGAGACACTAAAAGCCGTTGGTCCAAACTCCTGCGTTAGCTCAATATTGGGCTGTTTGGAGTATAACTACATGAGACATGAGACCAGCTGGGGCTAGAATTGATCACGAATATCAGAATTGTGTCAGTGTATGGGGATTATCAATACACTGTCGAAATTGCAAATTTTAATATTTATAATACGTATTGGAAACTTACTGATTAGTAGTTTATATGGTGCAACGGAAACATTTGCATCGTGGTTTGAGATGGCGTTCAAGCGTTGTGTGCTCGAAGTGACATTTCATGTCAACGGCCTTGACCTGACCTATGCAAATATTTGGCAGACTTCGTTCACTGACGTAGATATAAAACAGTGGTTGCGTCGATTTCCCGAAGAGAGGTATGCTTGCAAATATGATCGCAAACTGGCATGCGATTGAATGATATTAATAGCTTTTGGCCTGGTGACTATGAACACTTTTTGAAATGTCGTTGACGGTGGAGCGCCACTGGCAGCAGCGGTTTCGCAAAAAAATGTAACAAAAATTTATTGCAAAGTAAATAAAAGTAATGGATTAAAAAGTCGCGTTACTTTAGATAAAACTACTTCGTTACAAGTAAAAGTATTTAGTCAAAATTCTACTTCATTACAAGTAAAAGTATTTAGTCAAAATTCTACTTCGTTACATGCCAATTACTTGAAATAACTACTCAAGTATTGTAACGAAGTACTTTTACTTCGTTACATGCCAACCCTGATCTTTGCATACAATGATCTATTAATAATCATAGTTTATGTGAGTTAAACTATCCAACTATTATGTTAGTAAAAAGAATTCCTAATTTTTGTGTGATGCTGATACTGTACATGTATATAACTGCATGCAACTGTCAGCTCAGGCTTCAGCGTATACTGGTCGGCATCAAATTTACTCAATATAATACAACTTACGAATATTGAACGTCTGAACCATGTCGCTCGAGACGAGGAAACCGATTTAACTTCAATATTTTTCCATTCAACTTTTATAACAAGTCAGGCGTGTCATAACTTTCCACACACTTTATAAAACACATACCCAGATACCTGTATTGAATATATAATTAATGTAAGTTTTTTTTCATATATTTAATACGTTTTCATCATTCCTACTTTAACGACAACACTGGCTTTGCCATACATTTTTCATAAAAGGACAATTACAAGTATTGTCACGTGGCCATGAACAAGCCGCTCACCAGCAGATGCCGACGGTAAGCATGCAAAGTCACTTTTATTTGGGTATTAATATCATAAAAGTGTTCCGTTTTATATTATATACCAAAATATAGTTTGCTCAAACAAGTTTCTGTCGTAATTGTTGTATACATAGACTGTAACGTATCTAACGATCAAGCGAGATTTCAATGGGTTGAATTTAGGAATTTGACACCGACTGTCACCGGTGTCGGTGACTATAAACACAGGCCTAATACTGATGGTAATAAACAACATTTACAAAACGATCTAGACAGATTAGTGAAATGGTCTGAGAAATGGCAGATGTTGTTCAATTTTGGGAAATGTAAATGCCTACATACAGGACATGGGAACTTGAATGTAAACTATAAAATGGGAGATACTGTTCTGGGTACTACTGTAAAAGAAAAGGGCTTAGGAGTTACAATAAGCGCTGATATGAAAGTTTCAGAGCAGTGTGGTATTGCAGCTTCAAAGGGTAATCAAATTCTTGGATTGATTAGAAGAAACATAACATACAAGGGAAAAAAGTTAATTATACCTCTTTATAAAGGACATGAGGTAAAATTAGTAAAGGATCAATGTAGATTGGACATCAGGAAGCACTCGTTCTCACAGAGGACAATAAATGAATGGAACAAATTGTCTACAGATTGTGTAACTGCTAGCAGCATGACTATGTTTAAAAACAAGGTTGACACATATCTCAGGAGGGCGGTTATAAGTAGATGAACATTGTTGGACTCTCGATAAGCCAATGGCTTCCTTGTCCACTTGCCATCTGCCATCTGGGCCTTTGGCTTGGATGGCAAATCTTGTTAGTCTTGTTAAATCTTGCCTCCACTGTCATTGGCGACAGGTGCTATGATAAACACCGATCCATGACATGTCAAATACAATGCATACTAAAGTGATTTTGTATCATCAACGTACTTAGCTTTCCTTGTACCGTCCAAAATGTCGTAAACTTTTTGCGCCTTTACTTTAGCATATACTCGGAAACTCACGACGCATTTTCAGGAAATATGCCTGCAGGTTTTCATCCGGAAACTCGTAGCTATTCTACAGTCAACCTCAAAATTATGGATTTCGATATCTTGTCGGGATACTTTACTGCAACATTTCAGCTGCTGGACATGATGCGTCCGCCTCAGTCTCAGATAGTGCTGATATATAACATACTGAGAAACGTTAATTACAAAGTAGTCGCATTGTAAAGGCTTTGTTTTTCTATACGCAGCCTTAAACTTAAACCGATGTTATGGCAACAAACTATTGCGACGTTGTCACGTGCACGGTAATACCCTGGGAAATCCCCTAGTTATTATGCGTCTGCTTTCATTTTGTTTGGTTTCCATCCCTGGTGGACAAGTTTGCAACTAAACATTATATTTTGTAACATCTATCTTATCTTGGTTGTATGAATGGTTTTCATAATGCACTTTGTTAACTAACTCCTGTCTCGCACATTGGTCCGAGTGTTTTAACTTTAAAGTACGCTAAATAAATATATCAGCACTAAGCAACTTTGTGTATTTGGCCGCCTAGCGACTGAATTCACAACTCGCCAAACTTTCCCGGAAATCAGTAGTCTGTGTTATAGGTCTAGATGTAATGAAAGTGAGTCAACATCCAGTTTCGTGTGCAAAACTAACAATCTACGAAACGCCCGAATCATATGACATTGTGGCAGTCGAATAGCTGCATTCTGATTACAATAAACGAGAACGTTGAAGCCGCATTGACAGCCCTAGGCCTAGCATGTACTAGTACTAGTCTAGCCTCTAGGCGTATGCAAGTGAACGAGGGCGACCCACCAACGAGAAGGTCCTAA
Source organism: Lamellibrachia columna (assembly GCA_963662155.1). Classification (NCBI taxonomy): domain Eukaryota; kingdom Metazoa; phylum Annelida; class Polychaeta; order Sabellida; family Siboglinidae; genus Lamellibrachia; species Lamellibrachia columna. Next base: position 22,202,958 of record OY759264.1, read on the forward strand.
GACGTACGAACAGAAATAACGACACTGACACTCTTAATCGTCCGTTTCAACAGTGAACGAGGTAGGTACATATATCTGAATATGTCGCATCTAATGGAGTACGTGTTAAAATTGGCAAATGTTATTCATGAAAACATGGACAAAGAATAGAAAACAGGGGATGCTGTACTAGGTCTAGGTATACCACAACAGAAAAGGACTTAGCCTTAGGAGTAGATTTAACAAGTTCACCATCCCAAACAAAAAGTTCCAGATGGCAAGTGGACAAGGAAGCCATTGGCGTATCGAGAGTCCAACAATTTTCTCATTTATGTGTAGCCTGCCCTTATCAGATATCTGTCAATTCTATTTTGAAACATATTTACACTTCTAGCACTAACACAATCATTTGGCAGTTTGTTCCATTCATTTATCACCCTCTGTTAGAAAGAGTACATTCTCATGTTCAACCTATACTGCTCCTTAACTAATGCTGCTTTGTGTCCTCTGGTTCTACTGCCTTCTTTAAGTTTGAAGAACATATTCCTATCAACATATCCTCATAACCGTTCACTAATTTAAACACTTCTATTTGGTCTCCTGGTTTCTAGTGTTGTCAAACCACATTGTAATAAGCGGCTTTCGTAACTAAGGTCTCTCAATTCTGGAATCATTTTAGTTGCTCTTCGTTGTATTCTTTCTAGCTTGTCTATGTCCTTTTTACAATATGATTTAACAAGATTTGCCATCCAAGCCAAAGGCCCAGATGGCAAGTGGACAAGGAAGCCATTGGCTTATCGAGAGTCCAACAATGTTCATCTACTTATAACCCGCCCCCCTGAGATATGTGTCAACCTTGTTTTTAAACATATTCACGCTGCTAGCAGTTACACAATCTGTAGACAATTTGTTCCATTCATTTATTGTCCTCTGTGAGAACGAGGGCTTCCTGATGTCCAATCTACATTGATCCTTTACTAATTTTACCTCATGTCCTCTAGTTCTGCTATCCTTCTTGAGTGAGAAAAAACATATTTCTATCAATATTTTCATACCCATTCCATATCTTAAAAACTTCAATCTGATCTCCTCTTAACCTCCTTGTCTCTAGAGTTGTTAAACCACATTCTTTCAGGCGTTCTTCATAACTAAGGTCTCTCAGTTCTGGAATCATTTAAGTTGCTCTCCTTTGTATGTGTTCAAGCGTATCTATATCCTTCTTACGATATGAACTCCATGCTTGTATACAGTATTCTCCATGCTTGAATACAATATTCCAAATGTGGTCTAACTATTGCTTTGTACAGGGGTACAATTAGCTGTTTCTCCTTAGGTCTCCTAATTAGCCTTAGAATTTGATTTCCTTTTGAAGCAGCAATCCGACATTGCTCTGAAACTTTCATGTCAGCACTAAATGTTACTCCTAAGTCCTTTTCTTGTGTGGTCCTACCTAGTACAGCATCCCCCATTTTATATTCTTCATCTATGTTTCCATGTCCTATGTGTATGCATTTACACTTCCCAAAATTGAATAACATTTGCCAATTTTCTGACCATTTAACTAATATATCTAGATCATCCTGTAAACTTTGTTTATCTGTAACATTAGTAACCTTTCTGAATACTTTTGTGTCATCTGTAAATTTCAGTACTTTGCTAGATATGTAATCTTCCAAATCATTTATATATATTAAAAACAGTATAGGGCCTAATTTAACAAGATTGCCATCCCAAACAACAAGTGGCAAGTGGACAAGAAACATACTCTCGAGTGCCAAAGAAACGTATAGGCCAAATAAAAGTAGACAACATCCACTGGTGACCCGTCATCTACCCATTTTGTAATTTCTTTCAAAAAACATAAGAGATTGGTTAGACATGACCTTGCTTTTAGGAACCTGTGTTGAGATGTATTTATTAATTTATGTTTTACAAGGAATTCCACCATGTGGTCTCTACTTCTTCTAGTGACAAGTAAAACAATTTTGCAAGTGGTGTACTAATTTGCTCAACAATTTCCCTAAGCAGTTTTTGTGGTATCCCATCAACTCGCGGTGATTTATTATCTTTCATCTTCTTAATTTTCTTTGCTATCATTTCAGGAGTTACAAATAACTGCCCTAAATGTTCTGGTTTACAGCCCTCAAATTTAGTAAATGGAACTGGAAGTGAGCTGATATCTTCTGTGGTAAAAACTGAGCTGAAATACTCATTCAGGACCTCTGCCATTTGAAACCCGTCTGAAATTAAGTTTCCCCTGTTGTTTTCCAGTGGTCCGACCTTATCTCAAACTTTCTGTTTACTCCTTACATAAGCATAGAAACTCTTGCTGTCATTATTTTTATCACCTGCCAATTTTTGTTCAAAGGTTCTATTAGATTTTCTAATTTCAGTTGCAGCTAGGTTAAGTGCCTCTTTGTAATTTGCCCAGTCTTCATCCTTTCTTGTACACCTATAAACCCTCCACATAGTTTGCTTAAACACTATTTTTCTAATAGCTTCTTTTGACAAGTGTTTCTTTCTTGACCGTTTTCCTTGTTTTTTCAGTTGAACAAATTTATCGATGATACTCTCAATTTCATATTTTAGTATATTCTAACATTCAATTTCGCTCTTATTCATCAGCATGTTATCCCAATCTAGCTTTGCTAAGTATTTTATCATATCTTTATAGTTACCTTTATGGAAGTTTCTCCTATATGTTTTTTTATTTTTACTTTCTGATTTTACATTGATGTCAAAATGTATTTGATTGTGGTCACTGTTACCCAATGGTTCATGTATTTTTACATTGTCCACTAATTCTTTTTGTGATGACAAAACTATATCTAATACATTATCTCCCCTGGTTGGTTCTAGCACGTGCTGAGTAAGGAAGCTATCCTGAATTAAAAATAGAAATTGTTGGTCCTCACCCCCTGTACCGTCTAGAGATTTCCATTGTATGTGTCCATGATTAAAATCTCCCATTATGATACATTCCCCTTTACGAACTTCCTTTATAGCATTTTGTATTTTTGTGTTATCCTCTTCGTTTATGTATGATTTAACAAGATTTAACAAGATTTGCCATCCAAGCCAAAGGCCCAGATGGCAAGTGGACAAGGAAGCCATTGGCTTATCGAGAGTCCAACAATGTTCATCTACTTATAACCCGCCCTCCTGAGATGTGTGTCAACCTTGTTTTTAAACATATTCACGCTGCTAGCAGTTAACTAGACCGAATAGGAAGAAGGAGATGGAGGAGTATGGAGTTATGTAAACTAACCCAATAGTTAATTTTGAATTTCCTGAAACTATTTTGCACCAAACAGCTTCATCGCAATCTGCTTCCCTTTCTAATTTTATTTCATCAGCCTGAATGGATTCTTTAACATATAAAATAACTCCCCCTCCCCTTCTTCCTATTCGGTCTAGCTCTCCTAAACATTACGTATCCTGTCAATCCTAATTCAACATCTGTTATGTCTGTGTTGGCCCATGATTCAGTAATACCAATTATGTGAGGTTCAATATCTTCTACCATAATGTTTAATTATTTTTTCTTATTTACTATACTTCTAGCATTTAAACACATGCTTTTATAACCTGCTTCAGACATGTTTTTCGGACATTTTGTTTTTGGTTTGTGTGTACTGGTGGCCTCTTGTCCTGCTTGAGGCATCTCTAAGTAACCCCAACCCCCCTGCGCTTCTAGTTTAAACAAAGTTTACTACCAAAAATATTTGTTATGTTACCCACTTGTTATGTTATGTAAGCCACTGTCTACTGGTGCTGTGAGTCCATCCGCAAATACTGCTGCCCCCTTTCCACTTAGATTAAGCCGATCCTTCATGTACATATCAGCCCTTCCAACAAAACTTCCCCACAAATCCACCAATCCAACTTCCTCTTCCCTACATAGCTTCTGTACTAGCATGCCATCCCCCGGCAATTTCGACATCTGTAACCTATCCCTGACAGTATTACCTGAACAACCCGCGTCTGCTTTAGTGTTCTGACCAACTGCCTGTATTTCCTAACTATGGCAGTTGTACCATCACTCTCTACGTTATTTGTCCCTACGTGTACTAAAACAGATCCACCCTTGCCCGAACCCACGATGTTTTCTACTCTCTCAGTTATCGCCTCTACTTTGGCCCCAGGCAAACAAACCACCACGTCATCTCCCTTATTTAAGACTCTCCTCTCTTTCTCACCCCATCTATTACTGCCTCAGAATAGCTCTTCCAATGGATCCGTTCCATCACATTCTGTCCTGCAGTCTTGTCACTTGGCAGCCTATTATCAGTCTCTCTCTCACCCGTCTACATGTCACCTTTCTCTCCCATCTCCTGGCTAACTTGCACTCCCATCGCCTTCCCTCCTGACACCTTCCCTCTCGTCTCCCTCACTCCCATCTCCTTAACTATTGTCTCCTTTCCCCGTCTCCTTCGTTACTGTCCCCCCCCCACTCCCCTCTCCTTTGATCCATTTGTCTTCCCTCCCATTTCTTTCCTTCCCATCTCCTTTCATCTTGTCTCCCTACGTCCTTACGTCCTGTTTCCCTATGACATGTCACCTTACCTCCTCTCAGCCTCCTCCCAGGCTGAGGTGAGCTCTCCCTACCATCTCTCTCGTCATCACCCCCCCTACTGTCCCCCCACCTGCTCCCTTCCCGCCACTGCCACAACTAGCAGCCTCAGCTGTTCCAACTCCACCTCAAGTTCCTTCATCTTCGTACATCCCCTACACTCAAAACTAAAACTATCCGCCTGAATCTCAGCCCAGGACTTAAACCAGGCCTTGACGAAGTCCACCCAGTTGCTACAACTGCTGCATATTAAATGTCTGGTGGCCTTTACCTGCCGTTTGCACGGTGCCATCAAAAAATTTAGTCTTAATTTGATTGCTACGTTAGCCTTGAATAAGGCTGTTTTTGTGTAAAAAAAAATACTTTAAGCTAATATACTTGCTAACTATGTCTTTTCTACTAAGCTCGCACGAGCAAAGAAACAGAGTAACATTTAGTGCTCATATGAAAGTTTCAGAGCAATGTAGGATTGCTGCTTCAAAAGGAAATCAAATTTTACGGCTAATTAGGAGAACTATGACATAAGGAGAAACAGTTAATTGTACCCTTGTACAAAGCGATAGTTAGACTGCATTTGGAATATTGTATACAACATGGAGGCCATATCACAAGAAGGACATACTCTCAAGTGCCAAATAAACGTATAGGCCAAATAACAGTATAGGGTGACAATCAGTCAAATTCAATAATAGTATAGTGCCAAATAACAGCTTAGGAGGGCAAATAGTAGAACAGTGCGAAAAAGTCACTATTATATTTGTCTTTTTTTAGCGCAGAAGCAATTTTTTTACTCGATGTGAAGACAAGGCGTCCCTAGAAAACTACGCGGATCGCTGGGCATTTTATTTTTTGTGTGAAACACAAGACGGCAGAGCTGGGATAAAAGTATTTAATGACAGTAGTTTTCACGTAACGTATATACACAACAAGTCAATTGGCAACAGTTGTGGTACAATATAATAATAATGCATGTATACACAGTGAAACATAAACTGTCCATAAAGTTAGCAACACTAGAATGTTTGCTAATTGTCCCAGCATGCTGTTTGCTAATTGTCCCAGCATGTGTTCTATAAAAATAAAACATGTATAGATGGCGACACAATTCTAGTTGTCTATACATTATTATGTATCAACATAGTAAACATATAAGGTGACATTGGAGATACCTAAATTTACTAATATGTCCTAGAACAATAGGTGGGATGTCATTGAAAACGCCAAAGCCTTGATGTGCACAGGAAGTCAAGGCTGTCATCCCACAATTTTTAGGATCAACTTCCCACTCACAATTCCTGGCACAATATGTTATTATATGCACGGACGTCATAATAAAACATCGCAAAATGTCTACGCACGGACTTCATAGAGAAACACCACAAAACATCCATGGGCGTATAACATGACAAAATGATTAGCGATTAAAATGGCAAGTAAACAAGTTTTATATTACCACGAAGAACATCATATAACCTTTCCAATGATAGCATGAACACAAAAAATTAGAAAGGAATTGTAAAATAAATAATCTGGTTCCTGTATCCTTCACTAAAAGCAAGGTAGTTTTGAACTTTTGATTAGCCGACTCTCAGTCACTTTGTGACCTCGCTGAGTATGGCATTGAAACCGTATTTTGACTGTTACTGACAGGTGATCTGATCTGATTGATTCATGTTGGCACTATATTTTAATTCAGTTGATTTGGTTTCAATTGTTTGGTTTTTGCTGTTTGCTGGACAGTAAAGGCCCGTTCACATGAGCGATTAGTTGTACAATTGGTCTGATGACACTGTGTCCCTATGTCGGACAACTAATCGCTTCGGTAAACTCCCTCGCGAGACATATTTGCGAGGCCAATTTGTGGCTACAATTGTGTCAGCAGAATTGTGGCTGGGTCCAATTCAGGCATTGGGCAACAGTTTGAATCAGTGGCTAATCGATGACCGCCACGATCGAATGCAAGTGTATCCATCAAATCCTTTAACAGAACTCAGTTGGTGATTGGCACCAGTAAGTAGGTCACACTTGCAGTGTCTAGACACGGTGCTTGTGTGAACGCACACATAATTTAACTGTGCTTTGTCATGTGACATGGTATTGCCTGACCAATTGGGCAACTAATCGCTCGTCTGAGCGGGCCTTAAGGGTAAGCCTAAGGGCACTAAAAGTTAAAATCTGTACCCTTGAAATATCGTTTGATCTCACGTTAGAGACGTCACTAGGTTATTTTAATAAATCGTTCGCAAACAACTCAGATTTTGTGTGCAGCCTATTGTGATGGAACCCAGATGTTTGCCCAGTTACTGGGCAAACATCTGGGAATCTTATTCTAACTCATCAGTTATGAGTGACATTTTATAAATGTGTACAGTGCATATAAAACAATTCACACAATAAAATAAAGCGGAATTAATTTAAAAAACTGTTCGTTCCATATAATTCCACCACTGGCTTCCGCATCACTCTGAATCAATCACTTCAGTGATGCCACCTGATGGTAACACCAACAATCAAAATATGGATCTCTTGTCAGGGAGAACACAAAAGAGTGCGAGAATCGGCTAAGCGAGATTATCAATACTCTCGTAATGGCCACTCACAAATGATTGCCTTCTATGAATGTCGTTTATGGCAAGCCAATCTAGTCATAAGATGTAATAATTGGAACATTAAAAATATTTGTGCAGCCATTCAGCAACTTGAGTTTACAAAAATCTACTGAAAACTCCATCAACTGATTTAGCCAATCACAAATCCGGTTTGTTGGTTTCCAAATATGTAGTGTGTGAATAGTTTATGAAACATCAGCAGTCATTTTTTAAATGCCTATTTTTGTTTTAATAATTGAAAGAATTGACTTTAGCCGTTAGATCTGTTGACACTCAAAAGACTGGATATCTAAAGTGGTAAACACTGTGCAGATCAATGCCGATCATTGGCGTGACTTCCATCCACTCGCCGATCAAATGAAAAAGTTTTCCACGTTTTTATTTCCACTTTGCTTAATGTTCGATCAAACATTAAGTAATTTAATAGTTTGTTTGATGATTTCACACAAAAATACATACAAAAGTTGCACAAACGAGCTAGCATGTAGCAGTGGATATTAAGTAAGTTTGAGTTTTTGTAAAATTTTAAATGAGAATTTGAAATGAGACTAGGAAATTTTTTTTTTATTGAGTAACCTTTAAAACAAACTCAATGCTCATTAAAACAGCTCTATTTAATTCACACTGTGGTACAATGTAAACCTCAATTCTGATTAAACAATTTGTTTTTCACATTTTTAGGTGAACCAAACTCAAACAGAAATGTATTATCACTACAATTCCATTTACACCATCAGACACAATTTCATACTAACTGGTTGTGCCAAGAACATTTTCCCAGATGTATAGTTTTCTCAGATGTAGAAACATCCACACCATTGGCTATAAATGCAGATAAGCATCATTCTTGGTGTACACCAGTATTTTACTTTTGACCCATTAAACAACACATCATGTAGTTTGGCATATTTCTCACATACCTCAATCATCCTTCTCAACCAAGAACTACTAGGACAGAGTAGAATAGTGTTATCTGCATATCCTGCAGCTGCATAGAATATTTGCCGTATATAACGTATATTTTCTATATTTTTGTTCTTAGATAAGTTGTCTGTTTTTCTCTTGTAATCTGGTTTTTATTTTAGGGACAATTTTGTCTGAACAGTTATGGAACAAATTATAATTATTTTATATAAAAATTAGACAAATTATTGTTGTATGACCAAAGATGTGATGATTTATGATTATGCCATTTTTATTTTTCATATATCACAAAATCTGGAAAATTCGTAAAATTGTGGGAAATTATTTTAATAAAATTGTGCAAAATGTTGATATCACCACCAATTTTAATTTTTTTTATAACTGCACACCTACTTAATAAACCAGAAAAAAAAAAACCAGTTAAACAAACCTAAATATATCTTAAAAAGTGTAAATTAGATCTTGTATTGTTTGCACAAATCAGTGGCACACCGGCATGGCATAGAATCGACACAGTTTTGGATTGTGTTAGCAGTGGCACACCGGCATAGCATGGAATGGAACCAGTTTTGGACCGTGTTAGCAGTGGCACAGTGGCGTACCATGGAATGGACCAAGTTTTGGACCATGTCAGTAGTGGCATACTGGCATAGCATGGAATGGACCCAGTTTTGGAACATGTCAGCAATGACACAGAGGCGTAGCATGGAATGGACCCAGTGTTGGACCGTGTTAGCTGTGGCACATCGGCGTAACATGGAATGGACCCAGTTTTGAACCGTGTCAACAGTGACACACCGGCGTAGCATGGAATGGATGCAGTTTTGGACCGTGTTAGTAGTGGCACACCGATGTAACATGGAATGGACCCAGTTTTGGACCATGTTAGCAGTGGCACACTGATGTAGCATGGAATGGACCCACTTTTGAACTGTGTTAGCAGGGACACACTGACGTAGCATGGAATGGACCCTGTTTTGGACCGTGTTAGCAGTGGCACATCGACATAGCATGGAATGAACCCAGTTTTGGACCATGTTAGCAGTGGCACACTGACGTAGCATGGAATGGACCCGGTTTTGGACCTTGTTAGCAGTGGCACACCGGCATAGGATGGAATGGACCCAGTTTTGGATCGTGTTAGCAGTGACACACTGACGTAGCATGGAATGGACCCACTTTTGAACTGTGTTAGCAGGGACACACTGACGTAGTATGGAATGGACCCCATTTTGGACCGTGTTAGCAGTGGCACACCGGCATAGCATGGAATGAACCCAGTTTTGGACTGTGTTCGCAGTGGCACACCGGTGTAGCATGGAATGGACCCTGTTTTGGACCGTGTCAGCAGTGACACACTGACGTAGCATGGAATGGACCCACTTTTGAACTGTGTTAGCAGGGACACACTGAGGTAGCATGGAATGGACCCTGTTTTGGACCGTGTCAGCAGTGGCACTCCGACATAGCATGGAATAGACCCACTTTTGAAACGTGTTAGCAGTGACACACTGAGGTAGCATGGAATGGACCCCATTTTGGACCGTGTTAGCAGTGGCACACTGGCATAGCATGGAATGAACTCAGTTTTGGACCGTGTTAGCAGTGGCACAATGATGTAGCATGGAATGGACCCAGTTTTGGACCCTGTTATCAGTGGCACACCGGCGTGGCATGGAATGGACCCAGTTTTGGACCATGTCAACAGTGACACACCAAAGTGGCATGGAATGAACCCAGTTTTGGACCATGTTAGCAGTGGCACATCAGCGTGGTGCAACATGGACCCAATTTTGGACCATGTTAGCAGTAGCATACTGGTGTATTTTGGAATGGACCCAGTTTTGGACCGTGTTAGCAGTGGCTCACTGGCGTGGCATGGAATGGACCAAGTTTTGGATCATGTTTGCAGTGGTATACCTGCATGGCATGGAATGGACCCAGTTTTGGACCATGTCAGCAGTGACATGAAATGGACCCAGTATTGGACATTGTTAGCAGTGGCACACTGACGTGGCATGGAATGGACCCGGTTTTGGACCGTTTTAGTAGTGGCACACTGGTGTGTAGCAGCATGGACCCAGTTTTGAACCATGTTAGCAGTGGCACACGGTGTGGCATGTAATGGACCCAGTTTAGGACCTTGTCAGTAGGGAAAGATTTTCTATTATCTGTCGTTTTACGTAACTCCCAAATATATATATATTATATATATATATATATATATATATATATATATATATATATATATATATATATATATATATATATATATATATTATTGGTAGTTTTTAGTAAAACAAACAAGTATGCAGTATTAATAATGTAAACGACCAAGGATTATGCCAATATTATTTTTAATATTCCATAAAATCTCGAAAAATATACAAAAAAAATCATTGGTTACCATACAAAATGTTTATCCACGGGGCATAAAGTGAATCAGAGTATGAATCATTATGAAAAAAATGTTTCCTTGTCTAGACAAATTATTCTTTTATATCCATCAACTATATGAAATTTACACTTTTCTACAATGCAACAAAGAGAAAATTAGTTATGTTGCTTAAAATGACAACCAGCTTACACACTACTGCGTTTTTTTGTTGCTAAAACTGAGTTCTCAATACATTGGAACGAACGAGAAAATTTACTTTTTTTGACATTTATTGACCATTTTCTTTACAGTTTAATACAGGTATCTAAAAGTCATTACACCGTTATCATCTTTGCACAGATAGTAATGCTGAATGAGTACATCAATATGAGATGTTAAAAAAGTACAAATTTCTCTACAGTCACAGCTTGAAATAATCGGTAGGATGCATAAAAATAGCATAAATACAAACAATTAGTCACATTCTTCTGACACATATGTACACCAAAATACAGACATGGGAATAATACCCCATGAATAGGTAAAAATTCATGAAAATTCCCCCCAAAATATTTTGTGCAAAAAATGTTTCGCGCCATTACTGGAGTCATTGACGAATAACAGTAATAGTTTTAAGAACCCTGTTGTTAGGTGAAAATAGTTTATACATTGTACACATGGTGGCACCACATATGCTATTGCTAAGTGGCACAATTGTTTTATGAAACAACTTGGTGAGCCACCAACTGTAATCAAACCCACATCCTCCTGGTGATGTGGTAAACACCCTACCTTTGAGACACTGTGCCAGTAGTGAAATAAATGCACTTTAAGAGAGGAATGTGTTTGGGTAATAAAAACATGGGGTAAATGATTTGGTATTTCATCATTAAAGATAGATTGAAAGTTGTCGCCAAGCCACTCTTTTTTTTAATACAGTGCATATTAATTTAATCAGATAAGTTACCTGTGTCATGTTTCAGCTGTAGACGTCTCATGAAGTGACTTCAGATGACGGAAGGACATTTGAGATTTCAATACAGGGGTGTTCTGCTATAATGGAAAAGAAACATAAAAAGGTAAAGTAGAACTGAGTCTTGTTTGAAAATACATGATGGCCTTTTTAGTGACAACAAATGCAACTTTTGTTCGTTGTTTCTGTATGCTGCACATACATAGCCCTAGAACTTGCTAATTTTAATAATATTTAGTTAGGAATTTAAAAAAAAAACCCACCTGCATCAGTTTTTGAACCTTTTTATAACTTGTTCCGATTAAGAAAATGTTTTTAGTTTGGAGTTTTGATGTGCGTTTTTCAATGTCATCAAGTTTCTCAAGGACATCACTAATGTGAATATCCCTGACGTATTTAGTTGTTCAGCGATGATCTTGTAATATAAATATGTTGACCCAATTGTTCGCTCACTCACTCACTCACTCACTCACTCACTCACTCACTCACTCACTCACTCACTCACTCACTCACTCACTCACTGCCATACTCCTCCACTCACTCATTCGTTCAACCACCTTTTCTTGCCTATCATTTCAGTTATGTTTTAATCTCTCTCTTGCAATCACTCGTCGTAGCATATGATGGCATGAGTCACAGTGATGATGATGATGATGATGAGGCAGCTGTCCACTTAGATGCAATGAGTGCGCTGTTTACAGAACAGGCGTAGCCATGATCTGCAGACCCGGCCATACCCGCACCATTACATGGTTAGTGGAAGAGATAATATGGAATGACGACATGAAACAGAGTGGTTACTTTGTGTGTCAATCATGTTAAAATGTTTTTAGGATCCTTTGTCACCAAAAGAAACTACACGAAAAGAGGTTAGTTCACCTGAGCTACAGGAAAGTCCTATGAGAAAAGACCACGGAAGTGAAAAGCAAGCTTCTGCTGGTAAGTGCATGGTGTGTTATTTACCAATGTAACTTGTGCAACCACTGCTAGCCACCAGTATTTACCGGGTATTCACTTTTAAGGTGTAACTACAACGCACACTTCCACATCACGTGGCTTGTCACTTGTTCACTCGTAAGTGAATAATCACTTCTTTAGTTAAGATATGTGATATCACACTTTCTTGTGTTTGTTTGTGTATAAATAGATATAGAATTTATTTCTCCAAAACACCATTTCAATTTAACTTTTTCTAAGGTACTGTAGATTTATTCATAATTTCAACTGTGTTGTGTAATCTTCGTTAAAATTACAGGAATTTTTTAGATATAATTGTAATTAAGATTGTGGACTGAAACCCAGCAGTCTTTGTTTTTCTTAAATAACTAGTTTCGCTAATGTGCATGGTAATTAAGAATGAATTGTATAGTTATCTGGTGTTTGCAGATGTCTCTGTGCTATCTTTGACACACCCAGAGTTGTCTTCAACTGGCTATCTAGAAAGTGACACTGCTAAAGACTATGACAATGAAAAGCAAGGTTCAGCTGGTGAGCTTGTAATAAATGATATATGTCCATAACGTAGCAAAACATATGAAATACTGGAATTGTGGATGTATGTCTGACAGTATTCGTTTGTTGATCACTGGACAAAGAAACAGTTCAGTTTGTGATAGTACAGTGACTGTTTCTTGTATGTTGATCAGTGTTGATCACATTAATGCAATCTTCACATACTTGTGTCCATATAAATATACACTGTGATTAGTTATATATTTTTCGTATATGTTTCTATTGACATATTCACGAGGGTACCCTGTTGCTTCCATTGGAGTTGTGTTAACCAAACACCTAAAGAAGTGTCTCTAATATAACATGATTAAAACTCTAGATATCACCATCATCTAATCATGCCTTATCGTTGTGCAGTTAACATTTCTGCCCTTTTTGAATCTTTTGTGTCAACATCTCCCACACAGATGATTTGATGAGCCATAGAGCAACAGATGAGCCACATCACACCGATGTGTCCTGACGTCTCATCAGATTGATTGCAGATATGTCGTAGAGGGCAGAAATGTACTAGTAACAATAAAGTCGCAGTATAACAGCACAAACAGGGTTCACAGCCTTTACAATTTTACTTTGCTTCCTCACAAATCCATTCTCATGTTGCCTTGAAGAACTGCAAATTTCTGTTATGTTTTCTCAACGTCATTTATAGCATTGATGATAATATTATTGAGCACTAATTGTGATATGACTGTTCCTTTCAGTTAAAGGACCACAAGGTTGGAACATGCCTCATGACGATCACACGATACAGGTCCAAGGATTCAATGCTGAAACATCTGATGAAACCATTGAATCTTTCTTTGAGAATAAACGGCGGTCTGGTGGAGGTGACATCAAGAACATCGAGATTGACAGAACAAATGAAGTGATATACGTAACATACTGTGATCCCACTGGTTAGTAAGATGTAACTGACAACATATTATTAGGCATGTGAGGGAGGGAGGAAGGTAGGGAGGGGGGGGCGGGAGGGAGGGAATGTATATTGTGTATATACCTCTTCTGCAGTTTAGCTAATATTTAGCTGTTGAGAATCACCAACAAATGTATACTTGACACATGCAAACAGAGGATGACACATACGTACATATGTGCATGCGTGCATGCGTAATACACATGCACACGTAGACTGTTTGTGACCTTGATCATTGACATACCTAAACCTCCAAGGGATGTACTTATTTGTAGTTGCTGAGAATGTGCTCAAGAAGCCAGAACTGAAACTGGAAGGGGCGATGCTGGAAGTGTCTCCTGTGCTGCAGTGGGACAGAAGAACCATCGAGGTCCACGGCCTGCATCCTTCGACATCACATGATGCCATAGAGTTGTTCTTTGAGAGCAAGCGTCGGTCTGGTGGCGATGTAGTTGAACATATGCAACTTGACAATGACAAAAATATTGCATATGTGACATTTGAAAGTCCAGAAGGTTAGAGTCGAACACATGTTTTGTTAGAGTACAGCAAAGAAATGCAACTAATGGTGTTATATTTCATAGGGCTAGTTGTCAGGAATGTAAGCGCCACTAACATTAATGTTGATGTTTACAAACATTCTAACAATGGAAATTAGAACGGCCACAGATTCTTAATTATTATGGCTAAAGTCATAGCATGCATCTTCTAAATTTGTATGGTTTAATTACTTCAGTTGCAATGTCAGCTGTACTATGTGTATACTACCGAAGCTAACCCGCACGGCACAGATGAAGATTATGCTTTATACAAAGTATATGAAAAGAGATATAATGTTGTCTAACTTTTAGGTTCTTTTCATTGTAGCTGCAGAGAAAGTGATGAAGAACACTCTCCAATTAGAGGGTGTCACTTTAACAGTTCAGCCCAAGATGAACATTCCTCCACGACACCAATCAACACAGCGAGAGATGGAAAATGATCACGATCTAGATGAGCGAAGCATTCAGCAAGTGAGAAGTGAATGTGAGGAAGAACTGATAATGGGTGGTCAGGTCTGTGACCGACAGACATTAGACTTCAACCTAGACAAAAGTGGAGAAACACACGTCAAGTATGTTGAAAGTGTGGACTACCGTGGCAGAGAAGGAGAGGAGCAGACCAGTGGCTTTGCTTCCGCAAGGATTACCGAGGCACGAGGTTGGCGCAATATCTGATCATGGAAATTATATGCTTAACAAACGTGTTCCTCCTGCATAGAAGAACACGTATATTTTGAAAACTAACCCAACAAAATACTGTAAAATTAATACCTTATATGTATGTTGTAATGTATACAAACAAATATAATGTTGTGTCATAGTTTGTGAATCTTTTTTGATTGATATCCAAGCAGGTGATGCTACAATTGACACAGCTTATTTTGTAGATTCATCACACGAGACTCCAAGAAAACGTGAGGTGGCACTACAAGAGGCACAGACGCCCATGAGATCACTGCAGGACATTCCATTTGAGCCTGGACAAGCAATACCACCAACAGCTGCACCAGTTGAGGCATCCGGACATACAGTGCCACCAACAACTGCACTAGTTGAGCCACCTGGACATACAAGACCACCAACAGTTGAACCTCTCGTAGCTCCAAGAAACGTAATCTTGGTTAGTGACATCAAAGAGACAACAACTGAAGAACTGCTCCAGATGTTCTTTGAGAACAAGAAGAGGTCTGGTGGTGGTCCAGTGAAGCAACTTGACTACCAAAACACTGAAGGCCTGGCAACCATCACATTCCTCGGTGACGAAGGTAGTTATTGTTTAGTCCTATTTAATGATCATGATCAGTTTCATGTTTTCAATAAATAAAATTAACCTGATTACATTTAAATTGACCTAATGTTTGACAAAGGTAGTTACTTGCTCTCCTCGCAATAAAACCTAGACATCTTCGACCATCTAGTACTAATCTACATTTTGTTCAAAGATTTGAAACAAATATTGGAACAAGGGCTTTTTGGTTGCTGCACAAATTCCTTGTATATGTAACTCACTCCCTGTTAGTGTTAGGTCAGTAGAAAAAAATATTTTGCCATCACCTGAAGATTAATCTTTTTAACTGTGCTTTCCCTCATTAGCTCACTGGTGTATTCATCCACCTTTTCATCATTTTAACATTCTATGTAAATGTTTATCTTGATGTGTATCTGAGCTCGGGACAAATTTATTTTCATATCATTATTGTTATTATTAAAATCTTTATTTGGACTCAAGATCCACAAACATGTATAATATATTAAACAAATTAGAAATCAGAAATAGCAGCTAGAAACAAATTATATTGTGCTGAGATATGTAATCAAAGCATTACATTCTTCCCTATTTAAGACAGTGTTATTGTTACAATCTTTTATTTCCACCAATTCACAAATCATGTTTGCATTGTTAAAGTATGTAGCATTGACATTGATATTCCACATTTCTTTACATGTATGCTTAATAGGCGTCTACAACAGTTCATGGTGGGTGATGTTATATTTTGATATAATGTGTCTTACATTCTGGCCCATAGTGAACCTATAAGTAAATGTCATTGTATTTGCAATATAATTAACAACCATGTTGTCTGACAAGGCTACTGTTCTGTAAAACTTTATAAACCTAAAGACCAAAGCCATATCTAAAGGTATACATTCAGCAACTACTGGTATTAAATCTCTGTATGAAACATATGGTAGCTTCCATACCTTACGCAAAGCATTACGCCAGTGTATGCACATCTTGTTAACACTGTCGTGCCAGACATAAATCTATTTACACTACAGTAAAATTTCTTCATACCATCAAACACCATTTCATACTTATTGGTTGTGCTAAGTACATTTCCCAGATGTATAGTTTTCTCACATGTCGAAACATCTGTATCATTTATTTCAAAATGCGGATCAGCATCCTTCTTGTTGTACACCAATTGTTTGCTTTTTGACCCATTAAACAACACATCATGTAATTTGGCATATTTCTCACACACCTCAATAATTTGTTGCCAACCAGAACTAGTAGGACGTAGTAATATAATGTCATCTGCATATCCTGCAGCTCCACAGGAATTTTGCCAAATATAACAGCCAATACCAAGGTCTTTTAATTCATCCAACAGCCCATCCACGTATACTCCAAATAAAAGTGGAGATATAACACCTCCTTGGCGAACCCCATTCTTAACACTGAATTGGTTTGACATTACGTCATTCCATCTAACTTGTAATTTCTGGTGTGTGTACATGTGACATGAAAGTCTTACAACTTATCAATTAATTTTTAAAACAATATACAATAATTTACTCTATCGAATGCTTTAGAAGCATCAAGTAATAAAACATGTACAGTACTACCAATATTTACATAATATGAATGTAGTTTCTTTTACCATAAATGTACACATTGTTGTAGATAAGCCATCTTTAAATCCAAATTGTAAATCTGACATGTCAAAAACATCATAAAGCTTGCCAATAATGCTGCCTAGGGTCAATGCTCTATAGTTATCAGAGCTATGATGCGCCTTTCTTTTATCTTTCTGAAGTGGCACCATAATACCCATCAGTAACTCACTTGGGGATACACCACGAATAAGCATGCCATTGTAGGTTAATGGTTAATGCCTTTAACAGTTTGGCAAACACATATCTGAGGCCACAATGAAACTATTTACAATAGTATTATACAAATCAGGAAAAAACCTGTGTGCATTTTACACTGGTAATCCACACAACCAACAGCATCATGGTTAAAATCAGTACATGATATCAACTTATGAAGCTCATGTTTGTAATTCTCAATGTGGACCTCCATACATTTATGTCAAGTTACATTCGTTTTACATTTACGTTCAAATGTTTCATGATATCACATCTATTTGCATTTCAAGACATAATGGAACATGATCAGAAAAATCACTGTTCATAAACACTGATTCATATTTGATAATTGATTCATGCAAGTTCTGTGTTACTATAAAATGGTCTACTGTGGACTTGCAGCTGTTGCTCTTTGAGCAGTGTATATATAAGGTATATTAGAACATTCGGCATGAATACATAAAAACATTTGTTCATTATTAACAAATGAACGGAAAGCTCTTGTCTGGGGAGTATCCCTTGTTAAGTCTGTTAAAGTCACCACCCAGTACAAAATATTGTGATGCAGTTTTATTACAAATATCACTCACTTCATTAAGAACGTCTATATATTCGAATAAATCGTTATTTGCATAACCTTTGTCGCATATACGTGTTAAACAATACAAACTCGATACCATCTACTGTCACTTTAACAGCACACAGCCTCTTAGATATACACTCTATTGTATCCACTTTACAGCTAATATTGGATGACCAAATGATTGAATAGCCCCCGTAAGGTCGGTCTGCCTATCAATGGCACACTCTCATCCATTGACTGGATACAACGCATGTTTGGGCTAAATGAGTTCAATCTTTGTACAAATTGTGTTTTATACATACAATGTTCTTGTATCAACAAAAAATTGCACACCACCAGCAAGATTTGCATAATGACATAGTTGTCAACACCAAAATGCTTACAGTTGTAAGAACCAAACTTGAGTTTCTTTTTATTGTCCATCCTGTTTATGTTTCCTTTTGACTTGAATTCACATTATAAATTGCTTTGTGTTTCTCCAGATGCTCAGTGTGTCCTGCAGCGTGGAGCTCTGTCACTAGAGGGGGCTAAACTTGTAATCACCCAAATGGAGGTTGAAGAAACCACCCATGAGAAGGAAAGTAATCCAATGCCAAGTTGTGCCACCCCAGACATATCATCGGCCCACGTTCTAGAGATCCATGGTTTCAAACCAGGCACTACAAGAGATACCGTAGAAATGTTCATCGAGAATAAATCTGGGGAACCTGAGCTACAGTCATGTGACTATGATACAAAAACAGGCGTGGCTGTAGTTGCATTCAAGAATGATCAAGGTATTATTTTAAGGTGCATTAATGTGTCTACGTTAGCCTTTTATTCATTTTAGACATTCAGTTTGTTATACTAAACAAATTTAATCAAAGAACATGCTTACAGTTTCACAATAATACACAATTGAAAACTGTCGACTTTGTTGGTGTACATTGCCTTTGTACAATATAAACTTAAGCACAATTTTGATCATAACCTCCAGTTTTATTTAACAAATATATCAGTGCATGTTTAAGCAGAAAGCATCACTGGGAAGTGTGTCACTTTTACAGCAGCTAAGTAACAATGTTATAGTATTTTCTACCAATTATATGTTCATCTATATTTATTCAAAGCCTTAAAATTTTAATTGTATGTAAATTAAACAAATATGTTAACTTCAACAATTCTGAAGGAGTATTCAATACTTCACTAGGCGCAACAAAACTGATGAGTTTGAGAAAGTTGGAACTGGAAGGTGCTCAACTGTCAGTCATCAGACTGACAGACATCTATGCTGGACTGGACCGCGAGTCTTGCCAGCCAAGAGCGATCCGTGTACAAGGGATTTGCAAGGACACATCCGAGGAGTTGCTACAACTTTTCTTTGAAAACCGCCGCAAATCTGGTGGTGGAGACTTAGAAAACGTTGACTATCATAACGAAGAAGGCATCGCCGTCATCACTTTCAAGGATGCAGACTGTGAGTAGACTGATGTATAGGAGTGATTCTAAGAGTTATAAGAAAGTGCTCAGTACCTAAGTTTGTTCTGTCAAGCAACATGTGGGGCACAGTGGCATACAGGTTAGAACATGTGGGGCACAGTGGCATACGGGTTAGAACATGTGGGGCACAGTGGCGTATGGGTTAGAACATGTGGGGCACAGTGGCGTACAGGTTAGAACATGTGGGGCACAGTGGCGTATGGGTTAGAACATGTGGGGCACAGTGGCGTACAGGTTAGAACATGTGGGGCACAGTGGCGTACGGGTTAGAACATGTGGGGCACAGTGGCGTACAGGTTAGAACATGTGGGGCACAGTGGTGTATGGGTTAGAACATGTGGGCTAGAACATCGGCCTCTCAATCGATTCCTCTTGCTGCCGTTTTGAAGCACGTTGCTTTAGTTCACTCAGCTATAAATAACATAAATAAATGACAGAGGTGAATAGATTAACGAATAGTCTTCATGCAGTAATTGCAGCATGGCTGTATGTAAGCTTCCCTGAGAAGTAGACTTGGTGTTGTAATAAACAAGTCTGCTAAGGGGTGAACTGTAAAGTGCCTTGAACAGTCTGACAAGGACCGTGTTCCGCGCTATATAAGAATGTACCCTTACCTTTTGAATATAATTTAAATCAGGTATGACACATGTTTGTTTCTCCACACAGCTGCCAGACGAGTTGTGCAGAAGGAGCCACTGATTATCTGCGGTACACGCGTAGAAGTGAACCTGATGACACCGCCCATGTCACTACCAGTTCTTCAAGGACCGTTCGAAGAGAGTATGGTGCTTGTGTCAGGCTTGTCACCAACGTGCACTGGCGACGACTTGAAGACATTCTTCTCAGCACAGAACATCTACAGTGAAATACAATGTGTGACCTTCAGCTTGAAACCAGGGGTTGCAATGCTGCAGTTCACTCACCCTCCAGGTAATCACTTTTGTGAGGTCAGGCTGGCATATTAGAAAGTAATAACTCTGAAATTCTCATTAAGATTCTTCCTTTTTTGAGACATTATACGTACTCTATGTTGCAGAAAATTATTTTTTGTTACAATGCTGGACTTCTAATAATTTTGTATAGAGTGTTGCAGACTTCGTGCAGAATTCTACATTTTAACATTTAATGTAGATCTGTTTCTTACCTTTCCAACATTTTTGAAAGATTTTACTAGAAAACATCAGGGACTTTCACTGAAACAGGTTTCAACATGTCATCTCTGTGCAAACACCTACAGAATGTCTTTGAACGCAGAACTCTAGATTGTATGCGCAAGATCTCACTAAATGACATAGTACACAGTTAAACAAAGAGATGGGGGGTCACATTTTCAAGACAGGAACTTGATGTGTACTGTTGCAGAGTTTGACCGTTTGCGGGAAATATGTGTCACAAAGCCACTTCGAGGAACAATGTTGAGTCTACAAAAAGTGACACAGTCCAAAACCATCCAGGTGCACAACATTGGTGATGTCACTGAGGACATGCTGACGTTGTTCTTTGAGAACAAGCGTAGTGGAGGTGGTGAAGTGGCCAATATACAAGTCTGCCGAAAGGATGACTATGCTCTACTTGAATTTCTAGAATGTGCCAGTAAGTTAATTGTACATGTCTGGTATACACATTAAGGTTAGTTGTTTCATAAATTTGGTGTGTTATTGCAATGTGGCATGATATGTGCAAAGCAGCTATACTTAATTTGAATTTGCAGAATGCGCCAGAAATTTGCATTATTAAATTAAGTAATGGACGATTTAAATAATTATGATGGACTAACATAACAGCTTTGTTGATGCGGTTCTCTTAAATTAGTATATTGCAGTTTCTTCAGCATCCATGCTGTCTGTTTGCAGATGTTCAAAACATCCTTGCCAAAGAGAATCACACTGTCCAGAAACAGGCCCTTTGTGTGTCAACGTACTATGAGTGTTTGGGGCTGACTCCCCCGCACCACGACACCACGATTCCAGGTGGATGGATACCAAAGAACGTTGCCGTCACAGGGTTCTGTCCACGTGTGTTGAGTTTCCTTCAGACATCCATCGTGTCTCGGGAGCTGGTGAACAGTACGATGGCTGAAGTAGCAGCAGACGTTGAATGGGGGACGTACAACGACGGATCCAATAGCATTGAGTTGACATGCACCATTAGCCACAAGATGAAAAATGCACAAACAATGGCTAAGACGTGGAGCCAGACTGTTTCGAAGACCTTCCTGGATGCGCTGGCCAGAAACTTCGCATCTGAGCAAATTGAGACACTGCAGGAAGCTTGGCAACAGTTCAAGGGATGCATTGGCTATGTTGGTAAACTTGATCCCAGTAAGATCTGTGTCGATGTCAGTGATGACGCATGCTCTGTTTGCATTACTGGGCAGAGAAAAGAAATTGATAACATTTCAGCAAAACTGAAAGATGATCATTCGAAGGTACAAGATGAAATGACCAAAGCAGCAACTATTGTCACAGAGACAAAGTCGGGTTTCAAGTTGCACCAACTGAGAATGCTGAATGCAAAGGCATTTAAATCACAACAGCAGAAGAAGTACACACAACTGACCGTGGTGATTGACATGAAATCTCTCGAAGTCATATTCACAGGAATGCCAGGGGATATAACTTTAGTGAAGCTTGAAATGTTTGAGATCTTGAACAACATGACAGAAAGGTTCATAGAAATGTCTGCCTCACTTATCTGCCTGCTCCATGGAAAAGACATGAAGAAACACGTGGTAGATCAATTCAAGAGCCGGAACATCTGTGCTGTCTACAGTGATGCCGGGAGGAACAAGCTTGGAGTGTATGCCCTCAGTGATGAACACCTGAACACTGCCATTGAAGTGATCAATGCCACAACATGTGAGACGTCAGTTGAGGCTGATGTAGACAAGATGTCATCACCAGAGAAGTGGACAGAATTGATAGATGCCCAACAATCTCAACATGGTGGTTTAATCAAAATCACCGTGTCTGGAAACACTGTAGACCTGGCGGGAGAAAAATCACGAGTGGAAGTCGCCCTGGAAGAAATAAAAAATTTTCTGAAAGAAAACATCATCAACGAGCAGTTTGTTCCAATGGAACACGGCGTTGCTTGCTACATACACAAGTACATGAAGGAATTGATCAGAGAAATTATGCAGACCTTTCAACATAGTGCTGTCAAGATTACTCCACATTTAGATGGACCATATGGATATGTCGTTGCAGGAAACACCTATGGTCTTCAGAATGCCGTTCAGAAATTGCAGAAGTTGCCAGATGATGTCAAAGCGCAACAGTTCCCGGTTGACAAACCAGGCATGCCAAAGTTCTTGACAAGTGAAGCCGGTCAGCATTCCCTTGGAAGACTTGAACACCAACACAACGTTGTCATTGAGCCTGTTGGGAAGTATGCACAGAAAGGTGAAGTGTTGGCTTCAGATGCTGGGACCAGTGCAGGTGGCAGCAACAGCAAATCATGTGTGACGCTTCCTGGTGGTGCCACAGTAGAAGTGATTCAAGGGGATTTGACAAAATTCCGCACAGATGCAATTGTCAATGCTGCAAACGGTCGACTTGACCACATCGGAGGGCTGGCCAAAGCCATTTCTGATGCAGGTAATATTTACAGTTGTGCCATCGGAAAGTGAAAACATTATTTACTGACATAAGTGAACCACATTCAACATTACCCATGTTTTTCTTGTTGTTATTCCACCTAATGTTACATGCATAATTGTTGTTATTCCACCTGATATTCTATGCATAATATTCCTTTAATGGTTTCGTTAGGTGCATAGAGGATTATAATTGAGTTATGTTTCTGTATATACTGCATCGATGCACGTTATGACAACTTGCATAGGTGTCTATAATGAATGTGGATGGAACACATCATAATCTATGCATAGATATACCCCCAAGGCAAAAAGCAATGCTAGCGAAGTACATGTTTTCGATAACATTCACAAAATCATGTCCGGTGTTGCAAAGGAAACAACAATCAGCTTAATGCATACTACATACAATAACATTGTGTGCTCTTTGTGCAGGAGGCCCAGAGATTCAGCAGGAGTGTCGAGACCATGTGCGACAGAGTGGTGACATTGCAGACGGAGGCGTGTATGTGTCGACATCAGGCCGGCTGCCATGCAAGAAGGTGATCCATGCAGTGGGTCCTGTGTGGAAAGGAGGAAGTAGCAGTGAGGAGAACAACCTCTACGATGCAGTCTATGAAAGCATGTTGGCTGCGGAACAGTGCGGTCTGTCATCGATTGGGCTTCCTGCACTGAGCTCAGGGGTTTTCGGCTACCCCATTGACAAATCCACCAAAGTTATCATAATGGCACTGAAGGATTTTCTAGAAGCTAACACACAATCATGCGTGAAGAAGGTGTCACTGCTTGACCCGACAGAACACATAGTGAGAGCATTTCACATGAGTCTTGGTGTCGTGTTTGGTTCTCAGAGGGTGATGACATCTCATGTTGGACAAGGCAGTTCGCACAAGAAAGGCAAGTCTTTTTTACTCAGATATCAAGGTTCTGTTTTGAAGTGGTTCATTTTGTGTAATTACCGTTGTTTACTGATAAAAATGTAAACACTGTTTAAGTCATGTGGCCATAATTTATGGTTGATGGCCAACATCAGTGCTTGCTGGAAAATATTAGTTTAGCATATAAATGTTCTGACTCTCATTGTTAGAAGCAGAGAACAAAGTGGTAACAGCATACACATATCTTCCTCTTTATGTTCGTCAGATACTGCAAAGAAACTGATGTTCTGATTTAGTTATGTATGGCCAGATCTAATTTCCCTCAAATTTTATTTTTGCCACAGACAATTCATTCAACCACAGGACTGATATATGCCAAATAAATATATAATGTTTGTGTCTCTATCCATGATGTGTTGAAATATATGTTGCTGTCTACAGCTCCCAGTCACTCATCTTGGAAGAAACCGCGAAGTCAGTCACCAACTTCACCAGTCTACATTCGTAAACAAAGAAGCAAACGGCTATCTGCAACAACTCATCGAAAGACAACACAGAAAACACAACTAACAACAGCAGAAGGCATCACGTTGACATTGTGCAAATCCGAAATTGCAAAACAACAGGTTTGCCAAATTAAAAGTACCAATTAAAGTGTTCACTGTTCCGAAACGATAGATGTTCTTTGGTGATAATGTAGGCCACTGGACAATTAATGATGCAGAATACTTGTGTCATCAAAAGCCAATCATTATAATGTAAGTTACACTTTATAGAAGAATGTTCCTTAGGATAGAATACATTAAAATAATTTTTATATAATTATAGAAAATAAACGCATCATTATGTGAATTTTAGCATAAAAGCAATGCCAAGCAAGCAATTATTTGATTTGATCATCGAAGGGATGATTATATGAAAGGTGATTAGGTGATGAAAAGAGGATACGATTTGTCTTTTGGGAGTATATAAAAGAGCATGTTCATCTAAAATTAGTAGGCATATGCTAGAATCGACAAAATGAGTAAAATTAAAACACATTGGTTGTGTACATAATATAGTAAATCTATTTAAATACTGTTGCAGGTTGATGCAGTTGTCAACTCTACAAATCAAAGCCTTCAACTGGACCGTGGCGCAGTGTCTAAAACATTGCTGCAGAATGGCGGGAAAACCATCGAGACAGAATGTCGGCAGAATGCACCAAATGGCATCCAGTTTGGGGAAGTCGTGGTGACATCTGGAGGACGTCTACGCTGTCGATATATCGTGCATGGGGCCTGTTGCGCCTGGGACGGAGGAGCAGGACAAAGTGAACAGGTATGCCACTATGTCTGTTCCGCTGTCACATGACGATAAACCACAAAACATGATACTGTTGTAGTTCAATAACAGTTGTTATCTGTCAGTAGCATTTAGAGTTAGATAATGGAAGAGTTGGTTGTCGTTTTACCCACAGATGTATTGTATTTGCTGTCCTTCAATAAACATGATAAATAAAGTGTTGCCAGTACTTATTTATGGTGGGTGCTACGGATGAGTATGTGATGATGTCATAGGGCTGTACTGTGTAGGATAGACTAACTATGGCAATCCGCACATTGCAAAATAATTTTTTTTTAAAGTGTGAAGCTTTTCTTAGATAAATAATAACAATGTTATTGCATTAGTAATAATAACAGTATTAGTAATAATAAGTGTTAGTAATAATAACAATGTAAACATATACACAATGTTTACAACAATCAATACATATTTTATATATAAACATTGTTTAATGAGATTTAATGAGAACATTTTAGAAGCATATTGTTGGAGACATCTTAGAATCATACATTATAAATATTTACAGTATGAGGCTAATTTAAGGCGGGTTCAGTGACTAATGCCAAAGAACAGACAGGATAGAGAAGTTATGAAGAACCAAAACCAGCAGACTTACCGGAGTCATTACTCACTTCCAACCCTGAGAAAATAAACATGTTATTACATATGTATGCATACATTAAATGTCTAATTTGCAGATTTTGAGACAGTTTCTAGCCAACTGTTTCCTAGCAGCCAAAGACCAGGAACTGACATCGATAGCCATCCCTGCCATAGGCACTGGCCAGCTGGGTTTCCCCCATCAAACCGTTGCCACTGTCATGCTGGAAGAGCTCCGCAAATTCAGCAGCTTTAACCCACAAACCCCATTGAGAGATGTGCGATTTGTGGTGTATCAGAAGGACCAACCGACCATACAGGTATGAAGACAGTATCTCCAGAGATAACTACTTAATATCAGATTATGGTCACTTCAAAATGGAAATAAACTAATTATAATACTGTATAATTAATCCACACAAATGGTTGGTTGGTTTTTTTTTGGTTGGTTGGTGATGCATCAGTGGCTGTCTCATACCAAACAGGCAAAACATAAGTAAATGTGACATCCTAATTCACCTATAACACTAAAAAAAAATTACTTTCTGATTAATAAATATTTGAAAAACTGTATGTTCTCACAATATAATTAACAACATGAGTATTGTTTTAGTAATTTTGTTCTCATTATGTTACTGTGTATTAATATAAGGCCATCATTCAAACAACCTCTATATTGTGACAACTCAAATTTCACAGATGAAATCTCGCGTGAAGTGCTTTTTTAAATAAATTTATTTTGTATAACATAATATGTACATGCCACAGCATGCTGTCGTTGCGTAACGTAGCTTTCAATTGTTGCATGGTGTGAAGGATGCATGCATAAAGACATGATTATATATTTAGTTATTGATGTGTGCCTGTCAATTAGGCCTTTGAAGAGGTGCTGTTTGGAAGTGAACCGGGCTTCCAGGAAACAGAAGTAAAACCAGCACGTGTCCTTGCTAGATCAGAAGAAGGTACATATTTTTGTTTTATGTTTCGTAATTATTACTTACTAAAATGCCGATGATGTGTTCACATTTGTCGTACTGGCATCCATGTTGTTGTTCAGTACTGCATCGCAAACCATAATGCTATTCTGGTCAAAACCTATATCATAGCATCATCATTTTAACGTTACATATTTATAACGCAATTCTTTGTATAGAACTTCGCTCTGCTGTTTGTTTGCACTTGTAAATAATTACAGTACATTTGAACTAATAAAGCTTACAGATTATTGAGAGTCAATTTAGTCATACACTGCTAAAAATAATTTTCTTGTTTTAATAAAAACAACTTAAAAAAAAAAAATTTCTAGGGAGCCATGAAAGAAAATTATTTTCGTGATTTAAGAAATTTTTCATAAGAAAAATTTTCTTGGCTTAAGAAAATAGTTTCTAAAATCAAGAGAAGGCTATAGAAATATTTTCTTATTTACCCAAGAAAATTTTTCTGATCTAAGAAATGTTTTTCTCTGAAATAAGAAAAGCATTTTCTTAAATCAAGAAAAAAAGCAAGAACATTTTTCTTAAATTATTTTCTAGGGAGCCACACAAGAAAATTCGTAAATCGAGAAATGGTTTCTTAAATTTAATAAGAATATTTTTCTTGTAGTCATTTTTCACGTTAGTAAGAATATTTTTTTTAAAACAAGAAAAACCTTCTGAAAGACTTTCTTGGAATAAGAAACAATTGATCATTTAAATAATTTTCTTATAAAAAAACTACTGATCACTGCATATCAGCAATCATTTCGGAAAATAAGACAATTTTCTTACCACAAAATGCAAAATGCGATGCAAAAATGCGATCAGTTATCAAGGAACATACTACCATGAAATGACAAAAGGGAGCCATCACAAAAAAAATGATGGGACCAAAAGCCATATTTTAACATAATAAAAACTTTTAGATGGCCGATTTTCTACAGATGACATGGCATAAAGGAGTAACAATGGAATAGTGTTTTATTATGAGAAAAGGGAGTAAGTGTGTGACCAACAGTATCACGTGTTATTGCGACAGCCATGCAATCAGTCTGCAGCTCTCATACCCAGTAAGGTCATTCCTTGTTAAATAAAAAAATTTTCAGGAAATTAAAAAAAGGTGATGTCTCAGAATGTCCTAACATTTTAACCAATTAGCAAATGGTTATATCTGAGCAACTTTGCAGAAAAACTAAGCTAAGGGGTAAACGCACTTGTTATACTTTCAGGTGCCTCTAACTACAGAGCTTAAATTTGCTGAATGTCTAGATATATTCGCACAGATGTGCATTACAAAATTAAAGAAGGATAATGTTTGTACAGAGTGTGCAAACATTAATTTTGTTATTTTATTTTTAATTCTGAGAGTGATTTTAGCAGTCTGTATTTCAAATTGTTATTTTATAGGACAAGCTCCAAAGTGCTACTGTATGCTGTCAGGGATACTTGTAATGACTTCTTAGTTTAATAGAAATGTAGTTACTATATCTTCAGAAAAATTCAGCCTTAAACTCGATATTTTACGAATTTCAACTTTCAGAATGAGATTGTTGGACAAGTCTTATGATCACTGTATTTGCACTATGCACAATCCTTTACATACTGCAGCTGAAATATCACTGTTCTGTCTAGTTATCTTTTCTCCCAAATTAGCGAGTGACAAATTTATGAAACTATTACAAATTACTGCACAACAACAAATAGCAATGGCTATACCATACCTTATTGACACAAAAACTGGAAAAGGTCGCATGCCCGAACTTTGAGCATTGCCAAATAAAAAAAATCAAAGCATTACTTAATTCTTAAAATGTCAATTGATTACGACAACTGGTCACATAATTCTGTCATAAGACCTGCCTCATTGTTTCTTAAGGGGAGTTATTCAAGGGTGATTTGATTGCATTTGCTGCTCTATGTCACAACATTTTTTTGTGTCAATAACTTAATTTATAAAATGACAAAATGGAGCAAGTGACACAAAGTCAACAAATAACCATGTCACAAAAAAGTTCTATTAATTTTTATAAATAAACTTGGTCAAATAGTCCAAACAATGGTGTACAATTACTGCACTGTAATATGCACAAGAGAGCAAACCAAAATATGTTTTGCCCGCTATTTAAAAAACCATCGTCACTTGCTCACTTTTGTCATTTCACTGCAATATATTGTACAATGCAAGGTCACGGATTTAAACACCAAACGCACACAAACACACACATTACAGCCCTTGTACCTCTACAGAACGGGTGACCTTATAAGAGGGGACTACTGGCACAGTAAAGTACAAACACACACATTACAGCCCTTGTACCTCTACAGAAAGGGTGACCTTATAAGAGGGGACTACTGGCACAGTAAAGTACAAACACACACACATTACAGCCCTTGTACCTCTACAGAACGGGTGACCTTATAAGAGGCTGCATACAAAATGTACTCACTGTGTTTATTGCATGGCCGGGCCACATGTCAAATTGCTATAAAAGAATATGCCTGGACAACATTCTTACCTTTTGTCTCATGAAATGAACAGGATCAAATCATCCAGAAGTCTTGTTTATCATGTATTTCCTACTAGTTGTATAAGCAGCACAGCTTCTACTTCCACCCTGGTACTAGATTATCCAGATGTGGAAACTAACTGGTGACCCTCACATAACCCTCATTAGCAGACCCTTAATGAGACCACTGGGGCACTGAGAGTGTGGTCTCACTATATGTGTGTCACAAGTGTTATGTCATGGGAGACTGACCTAAATTTAAATCTCATGTCATACATTTATAGAGCACACACATTGACAGTATTTTAAAATCAAAGTGTGCTGAACAAAGATTACACTTATGCTGAATACCCGATTAATAAATTTCATGTGTTCTTGATTACTGTAAATTATGCTTGGATCATATATTTTACATTGTATCCTAGCTCTAGTAGTTGATAAGCACCTGTCCGTCAGAAATAATTAATGCAATAGAACCAACATATTTTTTACTCCAAGAGTGAATAGCGAAAACTTATGTTGGAAATTTCACTCACATGATCTGATAATGTATAACAAATATTTGAGTGAAATGATAACCAGTAATATTACATTTAAATATTATTTGGTAGCGGACTTGTTAACAAATGCAAATGCATTTGAATGCACATTTTGGATGTTATGCAGTAGCCATGCACATTCATATGCAGTCGTTACATTTTCAGTGCATTTGATTGCATACCACAAACATTTACATTAAAATTGTTCTATTCGTGCAATAGCTAAAAAAATTAATCCAGACTCAACAGAGAGCATGTATTTGAATGCAACCCCCAAACATTTTATATTTCAAATGCCCAAATTCATTAATAAATTCATCATTAATAAAATTAACATTCACATTGTATGAATCGTAAATACAGTTGCAAAACATGCTCTTTATCAGACTTTGAAAAAGTGCCCTGTAGTTAGCAGAATCCTCAGCAGATTTTAGAATCATTGTCTGACCTGTAAATCCACTTTTTAAGTAGGACCATGGTGTGTATATAGTTGTATTACATTGAATGATGCTTATATTAGAACATGTAGCTTTGCTAATATAATTATGATGCATATATAATGCATAAACATTTGTATTTGAATGTGAATGTGATCCTGGAAAATGGCCTTTGCATTGACATGCATTTGATAACAAGCCTGTTTTATGTTGAATTATATTCAATGGCAGTTTTAAAGCTGTGTAAGGCCTTCTTGTCACACAGTTGACAAGTGAGACATTATTCATCAGTAAATCAAAATTAATGAAGTTCGAGTCAACAAATTAACACAGAACAACATGCTAGCAATAGTGCAGCCCCCCTATGGTGAATTACTTTCACCCAATCTGTACACGTCAAACTAATACACCTCTGCTGTTGACATAGCATTATGTGCCACATTTCATCTTATTACTTTGCCAAGATTGTTTCCTTTACCAATATGCACAAAATTACTAATTTGTGGGTGGAAAGAAAATATTGAGGTGCACCATTTTGGATATCCACTAGTTTGATCCTTACAAGGTCTAGCGACTAAAGTCAATTGTTTTGATGATTTGAACAAAAATATGCATTTAAAAAAAATTGACTATGGATGTTACATAAACTATTCACACACTACATAAATGCACAAATGAAGCAGATTTGTGACAGGGTAAATCAGATGGAGTTTTAAAGGTGCATCCTCAATTCGATTTTTTTGCTGGTCTCATTTGAAATGAATTTTACGAAAAACCAAACCTACCTAGTATCCACTGCAACATTCTAGCTCATTTGTGCAACTTTTGTATGTAGTTTTTGTGAAATCATCAGACAAACTATTAAATTAATTAAATTGATTGTTGAAGCATTAAGTGAAGTGAATATCGAAATGCTGAAAAATCATGATTTTCACCCTTGGTGAAACTTTGTTGTGTGATCGATGAGAGGATTGAAGTCACGCCCATGATCGGCATTGACTCGCACATCATTTACAATTTTGGATATACACTGTTTCGATCCTTACCCGATCAAACGACTGAAGTCAATTCTTTCGATGATTTAAAAAAAATTAGCATTTTTTATTAAACTGCTCACATTACTTAAACTAATCACATATTACACATCTGGACATACATGAACTGGATTCATGATGGGTTGAACCATTTGAGGAAGCAGCTTTACCTCAAGAAAAACTTCTTCATCTAGAATATTTATTTCAAATGTTTTTCTTGAGTAAGAAAATGTTTTCTTAATTCAAGAAAACAATTATAGCATTAAGAATATTTATCTAAAATCTTTCTTAAGAAAGAAATATCTTCTTCATTCAAGAAAATTTCCTTATTCAATCACATATCTGGAACTTGCAAAGAAAAAATGTCTACACTTTTTCTTAATTCAAGAAACTTTTCTTGTTTCACGAAATATTTTCTTGTATAAGAAAATTATTTTTGGCAGTGTACATCTTGAAAAGCTAGTAGTTTGACAAATCATTCCCAATAAATTGTAGTGGTGTTACTTGCCCAAGGAGAAGTTTATTACAGATTATGTCCATTTCATTTTAGGTGCTGTAGGTGGTACCTCAAATCGCAGCATCAGTAAAGAGAGTGATGACATGATCTGCATCGGGTCAATCAACGTTGAAATTGTTGAAGGTGATCTGACAAAAGAACACACAGACGCCATTGTGAACAGCAGCAACAGTTCTTTAGATCTGACACAAGGTATACTCTTGAATAGTTTATATATTATTATATAACTTAGGCTGATATGTGTGTGATAGTATATTCAAATAATAATTTTGAAATTATAAATATGACCAGATGTTGAATTATATGCTGTACTTAATGTTATTTTAAAGTCCAATATTTTCAATTTAGCTGAACCTTGTGACTCCATCTAACACCAATTTTGTTATCCGAGTAGGAATTTGGCCATTGTCTGGTCCTTTGGTTTTGTTTCATTCTCTATTTCGTTATCCATGTATCAATAGCAAATCTAACTTGTAGCTATTTGTACTTATTAAGTAAACATTTCAGGGCTTGAATTATACCATCATCTTAGATATGCAGATATTTATATTTTGATCACAGCCACTGAACACTGTTATTATTTATAATATCATGAATATGACAGATACATTCTTTTCCTAAAATTATACGTTTAAAAATGTTATGAACCCAACCGTTTGGCTTAAATTTTCTCTATAGGGGCCACTTCCAAAGCCATTGTTGAAGCTGGTGGACCGTCGATTGTAAGGGAATGCAGGAGACTAGGTAAGGATAAATTTTATTTAATATCAGTCTGACTAAAAATGTGGCAGAATTTTCCTGAAGTTATGTTTGCAGAGTAAGCCACTTTATGTATCGAGTACGTAATTCTACTGTTGCACGATTATACACCTATAATATATACTGTATATTTTCCACTAGTTGCACACTACCTAATTTTTTGAGAAGTAAAACCACGTGCAAAATTTATTTTCAGGAGTGAAGGCATACTAAACACAAATGACAGCAGTACTGCTGTGGCTGGCATCACCTTGCAGACTGAAATAATTCATAGTGTGTGTTTTAACTGCAATGGTAGAAGCATGTACATCATGGGTCCTGCCAGTTATCCTCCAACATAACTGTCAGTCTACCACCACCTGCACACAGACCAACTCACGAATGGCTAAAATGCCTAGAGACCACGTAAACAGCCAGAGTCACAAACTTGGGCTCTATTCAGGGCCGACTCTGACCATCAACTCATCGCTGACCTGACCAACAAGCACCAATGTGATGTCTTGTGCTTACAAGAGACTCACCTGGGATCCGACAACATCCGGCCCCCTCCCACCCATGTCACATCGATCTACAAAGCACCAGGTTAACTGTTTTCATTTGACCATCCTCCAACCTCGGTTGGAAATCAACCACAGATGATCATCGGAGATTTCAACAGCCAAAGTGCACAGTGGGGATAACGAACAATGACAGTAAACTGGTAGAGGATTGGGCAGAGGCTAAATGCCTCAGTCTGATTCACAATCCCAAATTTCCCAGCTCTTTCAACAGTGGTCGATGGCGGAGAGGTCACAACCCAGACCTCATCTTTGTTACCAGCCGGATTGCAGGATGCTGCAACTAGATTGTGATGAATCCAGTTCCACACTCCCAACATAGACCCTTTGGCCTACAAATGAACACAGTGGTCACCCGTCAAACTGTACCATTCCGTCGACGGTTCAACCTCAAAAAAGCAAACAGGCACGGATATACACAAAACCTAGTGCACCGAAGAACGACAAGGCAACAGGTCTAGATGACATCCAAACAGAACTCGTCATACATTTCGGACTGAAGGCCAGGGATTGGCTGCTACATTTCTTCAATAACTGCATCAGTAGTAACAACATCCCCAAGCTCTTGCAGAAAGCAAAGGTAACAGCACTCCTGAAACCAGGGAAAGACCCATCAGAGACAAAGAGTTTCAGACCCATCTCCCTGCTGTGCTACACCAACAAGCTGTTTGAGTGACTGATTTTAAACCGGCTCGCTGAATATCCAAGAGCAGGCTGGATTCCGTCCAGGAAAATCGTGCACGGGCCAGCTGCTCAATCTGACCGAACACATTGAAGATGGCTTTGAAAGAGACCTAATCACAAAAGCTGTCTTCGTCGACCTATCGGTAGCATACAACACCAACGACATCAACCATCGACGCCTCCTCGCTAAAGTGCTAGAGATGATGCAACATGCTTGAAAACCGGCAATTTTTCACAATACTGGATGAAAAAAAGAGCAGATGGCGAAGACTACGAAATGGATTACCTCAGGGAAGTTTACTGGTGCCAATGTTGTTCAATATATGCACAAATGATCAACCTATCCACCTCGAAACTTGCAGCTTCATTTATGCTGATGACTTGTGTATAACATCCCTGGACAAAGACTTCAGCAACATCGAAGCAGCACTTACATCAGCGCTAGGAACCATGATAACATACTACAAGCTGAATCAACTACGTGCAAACCTATCCAAGACCCAGGTGTGTGCTTTCCATCTCAGGAATCAACTACAAGCAAACCCATCAAAGACACAAGGTGTGTGCTTTCCATCTGAAGAACAGAGACGCTAAGCGTGAACTAAGCCACCTGGTACGGTACCGGACTGGACAACACATCAACACCAGTGTACCTTGGTGCCCATCTTGACAGAATACTATCATACAAAACACACATCTGTAACATCAAACAGAAGGTGGATGCACGAAACAACGTCATCTGCAAACTTGCCAACTCTAAATGGGGAAGCAGAACACCGACGCTAAGATCCAGTGGTCTTGCCCTTTCTATTCTGCTGCCGAATACACGTGTGCTGTATGGGCAAGATCAACACATGCAAACAAACTTAACTCTGCCCTACATGACTGCTGCCACATCATAATGGGCTGCCTGAAACCTACTAACATAAACAGCCTACATCTGCTGGCTGGCATAGCTCCACCGGACATCAGGCGGACTGTTGCTAGTCGCACAGAAAGATCAAGACAAGCGGCAGATACAAAACACCAACTATACAACTACATATCTGCTATGAACTGATTAAAGTCATTGAAAGGTTTCCAGAACTTCACAAAACCACTGAACTCATCGCCCAGCAGCACCAGTCTGGAAATGTGGGAAACAAGATAGCAAGAAACATAAGCAGTCATCAAAATGGGATTACAACCATTTGAATCCCTACCAGCAGGGTCTGACCAACAATGGCTCTGCTGGCGTTCACTCAACCGGAGTCGAACGAGCAAAGACGAACACAAGGATGGCACTACACTGACGAGACGTAGTTAACGAAGTGTAACTGCGGAGAGGAACAGATATTGCCCCACCTCCTCTGCTGCCTGATGCTGGACAATCCTTGTACACCGGAAGACCTGGCCACTGCTACGAACCGGGCGAAGACATGTGCCATAAAGTGGCAACACCTTGAGTGGGGGGACACAAAAAGAAGAAAGATGCCACAACGCGGCACCACATTGCTATCACTACTGGCGGCTTTCGCCTGATACATGTCTGTGGAAGTACTAGGACTAGCTTTTATTTATTTTATCACTTGCTCGCCATTAGCAAAGCATGAGAGTTTGATTTGTCTATTTAATGATGCTCAAAGAATCGAGTGGTGGCCGGCTGACATTGCTTATCTGGAATTACAAAAACCATGAACGAACGTGCTTTTTCAGTATCATCTCGTGCGTTTTTGTAGTGTGTCAATCAAGGGTCGTTTGGTATGGTAGATGCGCTGAAACTGTGTCTTTGCTAAGTGCAAAACAAACAACACAACACCTCATTGTAGGCTTACATTAAGTTTATTTAGCACCATCAAAACAATTCAAAGCACATGTATATTGGATAAAATACATCACGCAAAACAAGTGCTAGTTATGAAATAGATCAGTGATTAATGACATGGTTCTCGAGTCATTCCCTAAAAGCGCCCGTCGTTCATCGCATAGTTCACAGTGGCGCCACATTGCAGAGTAGCTACCATTCTGATTTAGAGGCCGATTTCACTCATAGCGGCAGATCATGATTCAGGCCACGTTTGAGAATTAATAGACGCACACCTAAGCCTTCGCACCCGCGCACTGCGTGTCTATAGGGAATAATACGGTACTGGTACTTGTTTTATTGTTGTATGTTTTATTTTATATGTCAGTCCGAGTTCCATTGACATATCCTTACTGCCAAATATATACACGAATTTGTTTATTATATTGTAGGGAAAACTGGCTCAAATGGGATCGCCGTCACGAGTGCTGGTCACCTTCCGTGCTCCCACATAATCCACATAGATGCTCAATATGGAGGTGACTGGACAACCATCATCGAAAACGTTCTGGTGGAAGCAGATTCTCTTCAGATCGAGTCGGTTGCATTCCCTGCTCTTGGCACAGGTACGTACAGTGCTTCAGCCAAAAGACAGTTCATTAATGATTAGTATGCAATATTTCCTTTCTACTACTTCAATTTAAAGCACAGTTTATTAACACATGTTAAGTATTGTCATTGTGAAAGGCACAATCCACAACCCAAATGTAGCAGTGTGGCTTCCATCCAAACAATCTGATTCCTCGTAAATGCAAGTACTCTTAAAATTTATTGATTATTTGAAATAACATCATTGCAGTGTCATATATGATTATAATAATAATAATATAATAATAATACAGCATTTTTAAAAGCGCTAATTCCCACTATATGGATCAATGAGCTGTATATGGTATAAAATACTATTCACATGGTATAAAATACTATTTAAATATAAACACGTGTAAACACTGAATAAATAAATAAATAAAATTACTTTAAAAATAAATAAATAAAATAATTTAGAAAACCTTAAAATCTTGTGAGAATCCTAATGCAAAATTAATGTATATCACAAATAGTCCATCCATAGTGTCCATCACATAATATTCTCTTCATTTACATATATTTGAAGTGACTAGTAAAATTATGTTGGATGTGTTTCATTTCTGCTCATAAGGACGACTAGTACATACTGTAATCACTGGAATTAGACATTGTTTTGTATGTTATTTTGTCTGATAATAATTATGCAATATTTTCTTTCTACTACTTCCATTTAAAGCACACATTCGTGATGCATATGTGTTGAATATTGTCATTGCGAAAGGCACAATCCGCAACCCAAAATATAGCAGTGAAGCTTCCATCCAAACAATCGAAATTACATATTGCTTGTTTGATATAACCAATATAATTGCAGTGTTATACATGATTTTGTTGGATGTGTTCAATTTATGCTCATGATGTTGTACATACTGTAATCAATGTGGAATTAGACTTTTCTTATATTAACAATTTGTCGTTTGTCTGGTGGAAGTATATGAAGAATAATGATATTTTGTAGGCATGGTTGGCTCCAGTTCCAGTACAATGGCAGATGCCATGTTAGATGCAATCGAACGTTTCACACAACAGAAGCCAAACTCATCTATGAAACTGGCGAAGATCGTCATCTTCCAACAATCAATGTTGAAATCCTTCAGAAAATGTGCCTTCAAGAAGGCCAGTGGAAAGAAAGGATTGTGGTCGTCTATGATTGGTCGTGTGAAAGGTCAGTTGGTAACAATACACACCTTGAAGAAGCTATCACTAAAATCTAGAAGTTATGTTGCTATGTTACTACTTGTGTCTAGTTTCTGTCAGACGAAACACTACACTTGGAAATTAAAATGTTAATATTAGGCAGATGTAACACACATACGACTGAATGTAGGTTTAATGCCTGAATAAAGGTAAAATTTAACTAATGTAAACGAAAAAATTGGATGCATTATCAGTAAACTAGCATACATTTACAATTTAAGCTTATCAATAGAGACAATGTCCAAACAGTCTCAGGACACCATTGGAACATCCTAATGTTATAATCATTCTGGATTGGCATAACAATATACAGTTCAGTGCATGCAAGTTAGTTAGCAGTATATAATTAATAGTTGACCTTTGCTTCATAGAGTTTTTCCTCGGTGATGATATGACAGAAGAGAGTCCTGCTACTCGACAGTACATCGCCTTCAACATATTTGGCAAAACACATTCTGCCATCAATGCAGCCAAGAAGGCCATGGAACAGTTGTGTGACAAAGAATCAACAGAGATCATCCTTAACAGTGAACATGATCAAGCTTCCATTGAAAAACTTACTTCAAGAGAGGTGATTGCATATCTAACATAATTACATTATTCTATATTTGCTGGTTTTCAATCCTTATTTGGTAAGGGAAACCACATCTACAGTAGGCGAATTTCTAGTATTTTTCATCATTGGCCTCATCTGCATCATACTGAGAGTCAATATTTCATTCCGGTTGCTAGATACGTAGCTTCACTGCTTTGTATTCTGTACTGACTACAGAACTACATTAATTCTACAAATGTATATAAGATAATTGCTGATTTCATATTGGCAGAAAATAAGACACATGTATATATATATATATGTTCATACATATTGTATCCATTTGTATGCACGTTAGTGCACAAGTATACTTACATATTTAACCTCTTCGCACCCTAGTTGGTCCATAAGGCCACTGATACATAATATTGTAACTGACTTAATCATTAAATACATTATGCAATAAATGCAGTAAAATGATGCAAGCCAGAACAGGAATTTCAAAGTTTTTCCTCACACCAGGAGTCCTTGTAGCAAGAGTATTATGTTGTTTGGCATTCAGAGATATTTTATTTATTATACTTTTTGTTATTATAATGTATCTTAAAACACATGTTTACACGAATCGCTTAATTGTTCTTCGTCTTTGTTGTTTGTTTAGTCTTCTGCGAATGCATTCCCGCAGTCTCGACAACCTGTTACGCCGCTGCACAGTAGCATGGTAAACTGATGGGTGACTAATACTGGCCACCCTTTGTGAGATTGTAAATACGCTGCTGACTGTTGCAATTCATAATGATACATAATATTGTTATACATTCTTTTATTTTTACATACTTTCAGACAAGACTGGTAAAAGCATTAGAGGACAATCTTGATGTGAACATAACCATCCAGAATAGCCCAGAAGTGTGTATCCGCATCCAAGGAAGACTTGTTGACACAACACAAGCACAAGCTGAGATTCTCAATATATTCAGACAAGTGGAAAATGAAGACAGGAATAAAACTCTGGCATCTTTGTATGCAAAACAGGTACAAAAAAGTATTAATTTTGTCCCCTAAATTATTTTACTGTGTGTGATGTGTGTGTGTGCTCGCGG
The DNA here is from genome assembly GCA_963662155.1 of Lamellibrachia columna. Lineage (NCBI taxonomy): Eukaryota > Metazoa > Annelida > Polychaeta > Sabellida > Siboglinidae > Lamellibrachia > Lamellibrachia columna. The sequence continues at coordinate 22,242,197 of OY759264.1, forward strand.
TCGTGTCATTTAAAACGATGAAGCACAGAACATCCAGTGTTATAGTTCCCAGTAATGTATGGGTGTCTCATGTTAACGTGTTTGCTGTGTTGACATACTTTTTACCTCTCAAAAACAGTAGATTTATTTTCGAATATTGCTGTAGGTTCACTGGAAATTCGCCGAAGGAGAACTCTTCCAAAATTACCCTGATGAAATCAGTGGTTTGTTGGAAAATGCATTCCAATCCAAGAAAAGTCATGTTGAATGGAAAGAAGATACTGGTGAGAAATACCGCGTAACATTCAACACCATGAAAGAGACGACACGCAAAGATCGCGCTGGAGTAGATGTTAAGCGTGAAGACTTTGGTGGTAAATATATCAACCAACTGCAGTGAGCATAAATGTATGGTTGCTCTTTTGCTTATAATAGAGGAATTGTGGAAATGTATGTTTCAACATAACACTTGGCAGGGATTTTGTCATTTGCCTATTTTTTGCAAAACTGCTGTTTGCCAAGTGAAAATCCAAACTGGCTGCTAAAATAATAATGATGCGACTTGTAACTTGCTTAATTTATTAGAGCTTGCTTTTGGCAGCGGCTAATGCAGTGCCCATCCTACAAATAATTGGTGCAGTGTGAGTTATTTCAACTTCAAGCAGTTCAAATATCCCATCTTCAAATGCTTCAAGGTGGTTTCTCATTCACGTCAGATAGGCAATTATCCTTGGAGACATCAGTTTACATAGCTGCCAAGGAGTTTCATACAAGGAAACAACTGTGTACAAATATGTCAACACTAGTCTTTGTTGAAGCGAAACAAAGCAATCATAAAATGCACAATCGGTTTGACAGGGAATACAGCAGAACTGTGAAGGTTGCTGGCAGCTGGGCTTGAAATCATGAGTCTTCTGTCAGGAGTTAACGATGCAAAGGAAACAAAATAGGCATTTCATTTCTTAAAACAATTTACTTTAAGAAGTAATACAAGATATAACACCATGAGTCAAGTTTGGCTTGTCAACTGGATAGATTACTTGGAGGTAGTATTAACTAATGCAGTGATGTTGTTGTCCTGCTTGGTTGCAAAAAACCTAAGTTCAAGAGCCCTGTCGATACACTTATGCATACTTATACATACACTTGTGTACACCATGTTTGTACATTATGTTTTAGGTAGTATCGAATTGCCATCACAATGGTCGTCGATGGATGACAATGAACATGTTAAGCTGGAGCCACTGCAGCCAACCAGTCAAGAGTACAAGAAAGTGGAGACCACGTTCATGAGCACTGCACAGAGAACTGTCAACACTGTCCAAAAGGTGAATGAACTAATTTTTAATTATATATTTTTATATATCTATGAAACAGCATTTAGAATGTTGTTAAATCTTATCTGACCAAGTATATGCATTTATACTTACTGTTGTATGCGGTTTTCATAAATCTGTATCTTACATATAAGTATATTGCAACTGCCAAGTAACTATTATAATAATCAAATTATTGTTCGACGTCTAAGGAATGAAGTTGGACCTAACAATTGGTGGGAGGTGGGAGGGTGGTCTCAACAATGTAGGATTGGTGAGAGGTTGGCCCCAAAAGCAGGTGGGAGATAGGAGGTTGTCCCCCAAAACAGGTGGGAGATGGGAGGTTGAGACCCCTGCCACACCCCCTCTATAATGTTCATACATGTGTGAATTGATGATTGCACTGGGTTATGGCCCTGGTCTGTGTTCTTCTGGTGACATAATGCCTTTTATAATACATGTTGCGTTTACCCCAGAAAGATGCTCTCCCATTAATTGATGTCCTGTCAGAGACCGCAATTACAATTGTAGATATAAGAAGTAACCAAACAGCTAACACCAACGAAATTCGGAATATGCCTATAATCACCAGCATGTGGTATACCTTTTCATTATCAGATTGAGAGAGTTCAGAATCCGAGCTTGTACCGCCAGTATATGCTGCGCAAAGAAGAGTTGAAGAAACGTAGCAAGCAGACGACAGCCAATGAGCATAGTCTCTGGCACGGAACAAGTACTGACGCTATTACGAGCATCAACAATGGTGGTTTTAATCGTAGCTACTGTGGAAAGAATGGTTAGTAACTGTCTTACATCAGTTTGTAATAAAAGTGGATATACAGAGTGTGCGTTGGTGCGTTCGTGCGTGCTTTTCTGGACAAATATGCATTTTGACTTATATTAAAAGCTAATGCGAAGGTGATATAGTTCAATAAAAAAGTTACATAACATTCATTCTGTGTTTATTTTCGGGCCATTTAAATTTGCTTTTTACCCCTATACTAAAAAAGTTGTATTGTTTCATGTAAATAACATACTCTGGTAACATAAAACCATTTGTTGCTTTTTTCACTATCTTGGCAGCCATCTTGAAAGTTAAAATGCCTGCTAAATCACAATAAGCTGGACTATACAAGTTATATACGGGTTTATAAGTCATGTAGAATATTGATTTTGGGGCATGGAATTTATTGACAAAACAAAATAATTTTATAGCCTTAAATTTAAGAACACCACCACATTACTTCCCATTTGTTCTCATATCTCTTATTCTAGACTATTTTTGTTGCTAGACCCACCCACATCATTATTTTGGGGACATACCTACTATATGATCAATCGCCTTGGAATAACATCAAAGTTAATCCATATTTTATTTACTAAAAAACTTTCGTGAAACTTTCGTTTTTTATGTAGTTTACTAAAACAGTGTTGCATTTTGTTGGCTATAAAAGTTCAGAAAGTTCATGACTAATATTATAATTGTCCTTTTACAGCAACTGTCCATGGCCAAGGAGTATACTTTGCGGTGGGTTCAAGCTACTCAGCACATAACCAATATGCAACTCCAGATGCCAACGGCATGAAGCATGTCTACCAGGCACTCGTGTTAACCGGAGAGTACACCACTGGTAACCCCGCATATCGAGTTCCACCACAAAATCCAGCAACTCCTGGTTTCCCCTTTGACACAGTGGTAGACAATGCTTCCACTCCTGGCATATTTGTCATATTCTTAGACAATCAGGCCTACCCAGAGTACTTGATCACGTTCTCGTAAATCTTAATATGAACATTATTGACATATGTGCCATCCATCACTCTTTTTCGTGTACATATCCAGTCATGCGCATACCTTAATATGAATTAGTTTTACCTAAACTTCCAATTCTGTCAACGGTTTGCATTGTTGAGAATATAAATGTTGTAAAGACTGATTGAATTCCCATGGTTAACTGGGCACTACAGTTACAGGTTAAGAAATGGCTGTGCTATAATCAAATTAAAGATGTGTGGTTCTTAACAGCTGGTAACAGGATTATCTTAACATTAGAAATCCTCTGTTGTTTGTTTGCCACAAACATCAGAGATACATACACTAGAGATCATTTGTATATCCTGTACAGTAAATATACAAATGTCATGTTATAGTAAGAAGTTACTATTGTATAGATAATATGTACAGTGTTCAGTTTGTATTGTCTTACATACATTGTATATGAACTTTGTGTATTTTTAGTTGATTTTTAGACATGAATGTGTTATTCATCATATATGTTACAATAACCACATGCTCCCTGTATTCTGCAGATGCACTTTGCTTATTTTTCTCTATTGGGCAGATTTGGTTGTTTTTGATGCTTAGACAAAATAAAGGCTGCCACTGATGGATAAAGCTGTGCCCTTGTTTTATTACTGACTAGAGATGGATATATGTATGCTTTTGTTTTACTACTTACAATATATAATATCGTTAAATGTGTACAATGTGCATACCAGAATTATTGCTGGGACATTTATTATATGGTGGAAAATAGTTGTATACATCTATTTAATGCTATGGTTATGAATTGTTGATAACGAATGGACAAAGCATGCCAGGAAGAATTTCGCAAACACTGCAACACTATAGTGAACTGGTACTAATGGCCATGCCAAAATGGCGATGGCACATGTCGTCTGCAGTCATTTATTGATAAATCCACACCAGTTATGACTTGCCTACTCGATAGATTACTTTGAAGTTTGAGTAGTTTACTGGTGATGTGGCAATGCTCTGGTTGACCTGTTCTTTCGCACAATACTTAAGTTAGAACCAGCACTTACCCATATTTATACATTTATACATACTTTTATACAGGTAACAAGAGATTTAACAAGAGTTGCCATCCAAGCCAAAGGCCCAGATGGCAAGTGGACAAGGAAGCCATTGGCTTATCGAGAGTCCAACAATGTTCATCTACTTATAACCCGCCCTGAGATATGTGTCTACCTTGTTTTTAAACATATTCACGCTGCTAACAGTTACACAATCTGTAGACAATTTGTTCCATTCATTTATTGTCCTCTGTGAGAACGAGTGCTTCCTGATGTCCAATCTACATTGATCCTTTACTAATTTTACCTCATGTCCTCTAGTTCTGCTATCCTTCTTGAGTGAGAAAAACATATTTCTATCAATATTTTCATATCCATTCAATATCTTAAAAACTTCAATCTGATCTCCTCTTAACCTCCTTGTCTCTAGAGTTGTTAAACCACATTCTTTCAGGCGTTCTTCATAACTAAGGTCTCTCAGTTCTAGAATCATTTTAGTTGCTCTCCTTTGTATGCGTTCAAGCGTATCTATTACCTTCTTACGATATGGTCTCCATGCTTGTATACAGTATTCTAAATGAGGTCTAACTATTGCTTTATAAAGAGGTATAATTAACTTTTTTCCCTTGTATGTTATGTTTCTTCTAATCAATCCAAGAATTTGATTACTCTTTGAAGCTGCAATACCACACTGCTCTGAAACTTTCATATCAGCGCTTATTGTAACTCCTAAGTACTTTTCTTTTACAGTAGTACCCAGAACAGTATCTCCCATTTTATAGTTTACATTCAAGTTCCCATATCCTGTATGTAGGCATTTACATTTCCCAAAATTGAACAACATCTGCCATTTCTCAGACCAACCGAACCGTTGTTATTATCTACGTCTGCTGGTTTGTCCCGCATTCTGAAAAGGAATTTGCCGTACAAACTGGGATACACTGATTGGGTCACCCGAGACGCTGGCGCAGATAATAAGTTTTTATGTATCCCGCCTTGTTCAAGACGCGCACAACCTTAAGGAATGTTTCATACGCCTGTAAGACCGTCATATTAAAAATAACATCGTAACACTTGCGGAAACCGCATCGAAGACCGTGGAGATTCCGGGGCAACTACAGTGGAGGTGAGGAACAGCAGAAGTGCCACTATTTCTGGTCCTGAGGGCTATCCGGCGGGAAGTTGACGTCGGTCGTGGTCAACGCAGGCATATGGCTGCGGGACGGCGATTGCGAGCCACACAGAGTAACGAAGCTGGGCCACCAAACGGACACTCTGCAGTCACGTCGCCAGCCATTAGTGCACCCCTACAGCGGCAAAGACAAATCGCCACCAACGCACACGCAGCCGGGTAAGCGAGAGAGTGGTACGGAGGACAAAAGGGGAAATCCGCGGAGTTATCCCAGTGAAACTGGATGTTGCGGATGGTACGCCTGTAGAGTCAGTGGCCGAGTCTGTGTACCACGTCAGTACCACAACATGAGATGAAGACGCCACACAATGCAAAGTACGGGACTCAATGATAGTCCCGCTGTCTCTGACGTCAGGCCTGTTCCGGGCGGTTGTTGGGTCTGTGTTGCAGTACAATACCGATTGATGGCCGGTGCACAAGGCTTACATTAATGCTGTCGATGACTTCCTCTACCGATCAACAAAGGGGCAGTCTTGCCCTTAATATTGTCACCATCCATGATGGGCTTAAGCCTAACTAATCAATTCAACAAAGGTCTGGGCGCCAATGCTAATTTGCACGACAGAAAGTGGCCTTATTATGATTAGTACGAGTGATACTAAGCACGGTGCCCATGTAGATGGGTGATCCACCAGAAGGTTGACGATAGAAAATATCAGGCCTTAATCAATCATAACTATGACATAGGCTTCTGTGAGCAGGATCGCCATCCAACCACTAGCCCAAGGAAGACAGGCTGGTGCAATCAACTTGTTCCATAGGATATACTAATGGAGATGTACCAAATCTACTCAACAGCAAATGACCTCCTCCTCCAGCAGTGTGACGAACCACTAAGGCATCAACATCTCACCAAAACAGGGCCGTGGCAACTCCATCTTCGAACTCTGCTGACCATAAGAGAACATTCTTGCAGACCACCTCCGGCCTGTGGAACACTAAAGGAATCAGTTAGTTACAATTACAATAAGGGAGAGCGAACATTCCAAGAGAGAATTCAACGTTTCTTTGGGTTTGACCTTGACAAACCCTCAGTATCAGGGTGAAGAGGGACAGCTGCTGAGCCAAGGAAGGAACCTACACAGATCTATGCAAAATGTATTTAATACAATTTACAACTTCCTGGTGCAAGACTGTCACATGAAACCGAAACATGATATGACGCTAAATACCTAATTCAGTTCCATAGATAATTAGTGTTCTCGACAGCGAGCTTCCATAAATAATGTCTCATAAAAATGTTTTTAAAATTTCAACGATGACGAGTTTTGTTATTAAAGTTCACACGTAGCCTTTAGTCGTATTTATCCAAGCAATGTTTTGTAATAATTCGATTAAACGTAAAGGTCTCTTCTCAATTCGAGTTTTTCGCTAGTCTCATTTCAAATTAATTTTGCGAAAAATTAAACCTACCCAGTATCCATGTTAGCTCGTTTATGCAAGTTTTGTCTGAAATCATCAGACGAACTATTAAACTTGTTAATGTTTGGTTAAACATTAATTGAAAGGAAAATAGAAACCCTGAAAACGTTAACTCTTGGTGAAATTTCGTAACTTTGTTGTGATCAGCGACAGGATGGAAGTCACTCCCATGATCGGTGTTGACCCGCTCAGTGACAGTGTTTGTCATTTTGGATATCCACTGTTTTGAGTTTTACCAAACCTAATAACTATTAAAGTAAATTTGTTCGATGACGATGATTTGACAAAAACATCGACTAGCTGCGGATGCTACCTACACTATTCGCACAATGAATACATTATTTGGGCATCAACAAGCCGTATTTCAATTTGCGATAGGCTAAATCAGTTGCGGATGGATTTTAAAGTTAGTTATTTTATATCAACTTCTTATGCTTGGGCTATATCACTGCTACGCCAAACGTATGCCACGCCCGGGCCATGTCCATGGCATCCAAATATGTGTTTTTCCTTACCGTAGCCTCGTAGGCTTACGTAATATATTATAATACTGCATTTAATCCACTAAAAGGGCTAAATGATAACAACACGATCTTTGTTGCTTTATAAATTATATTGTCATTAAATTGTGTAGATGTATATAAAACAATTCGGATATAATGCTATCTGTCTGCGAGTGTGACAGGTGTTTTATCGAAGAACTATAGCACACGTCAGTTGCCAAAAATAGTCTGCCTGCAGAGCCATAACCAGGCGGAGGCAGGGACGATCCATTAGACCACTGTAGTTGTGTTGTTAGCTGTTGTCAGTGCCAACGAGCAAACCAAAATCAGTATTTTTGTTGCCTTCGTGTATGTACGACCGACAGTGGTAACCCAAACAGAAGACCAGACGATCGTAGTTATTCGTGATCGGACGCCGGGGAAACGGGACTGTAGGTCCTGTGGCGCAATTGTGCGCCATCACGTTGCAGGTTTGTAGTTGCTTTCACTTTCCATTTCGGTTTTCTTCTTTTGTGAATTATATGTTGTGCATATTTAGAATAATATACCAAAACGCGTAAAACGCAGATTCTGACGAGACCTGGGTCCGTGTACAATGTCACGAGTACGCAGGGGCGGAATCAGGGTTTAAAAAAGGAGGATCCAAGGTAATATATGAAACGCCGAAGGCGCGAAACGAGGCGTGAAGCGCCTCGGGGTGTGTGTGGAAGGGGAGTATCCCCCTTCCTACCTCGTGGTGTGTGTGAGAGGGGAGTATCCCCCTTCCTACCTCGGGGTGTGTGTTGTAGGGGAGTATCCCCCTTCCTACCTCGTGGTGTGTGTGAGAGGGGAGTATCCCCCTTCCTTCCCATTTGACGTTTTTAGACAAAACACTTGAAATTGTGTAACTTGGGACACCAATAATCTGGTTTTAATCGAGTTAGGGCCTAATGTAATCAACCGAAAATTCACACATGCGACATCATACGTGTCCAATACGGCTTTTTGGGGAGGAATACGGCCTTGGGCTGTGTCACGTTTTAATACGGATTTGCTGAAAATATAAAAATCGTGATAAAGTAGTCCTATGTATTTTCTTGTATTCGTCACATAAGTGTAACTTCAAATTTACAGTAGACGAGGTGCAACTACTTTTGAGTTTAGAGTTTTGGCAAAACGCAGTGGATTTCGTTTAATTTACACCTGTAGGTAGGCCTATTCTAAACAAGTATACTGCAATTGACTAAACCCGCAAGTAATCGTCTTAACTCGGCATTATTGCAAACTAGAGGCACGGTAATGTAGTAATAGTAAAAAATATATTTCTTCGTACGACAATGTGTACAGTTCAATTACAATTGAAGTATCTTTGCACACAAAGAGACTAACGTCTTTGACTAAAAAAAGCGCTACACGCATTATCTGTATTATTCAGCACATCCTTTGCCAAGGAAACAAACTGTGTTTAATAGATTCTCATCCAGCCCCTTCTGATAGTGGTTCTGAATGATACAATAAAAGTAACTAGGTTTCATATTATAGAAAGTCGTGGCATCAAGTTTGAACTGAGACAAAGTGTAATTGATACTTTTAGACATATATGAACCAATACCCCGAAGGGCTAGATTGCCCTCTCAAGAGTCTATCCAAACTGTTGTTGCATTTTAAACTACTCTGCATAAAGCGCACCATTCAATTCATGATCTGAATTTGAATCGTAGTAGTAGTAGTACCATATAATAATAGTGCAAACTGGTAGATTAAAACGTTTCCTGAGACCTTTGCGCCATGTAAATTAAAATGCATCATAGAAACATACACCATAGAAAGAGAAACAGTGTGACATTACGAATTGATGTTGTGTACCTATATTACAAAACCCAAAAATGTAAATGTAATGATTAGCACATCCGCCTTTCATGCCATAGTTCTGAATTCAAGACACAAACCCGACGTGCGTACATGTGCGCGAGTGCAACGGGTGTTGTGCGTGTAATTTTGTTAAACATTTACAACATAAAGATACAAAATCAAGTGACATTTTTTTTTAACATTCTGCACGATAGCTTATTCCTACACTAATAACTCATACCACACCAGCACTATTACCAGGACTTATGAAATGCTGCTGTCCAACATGTCCGAAGAGCAGAGGGTCTCGAATGCCAGAGTTAGAATTGGCTGTGATTTTGTTGACTGAGTAGCCTTGTGTCGTGCTCTGCTCCTGGCTGGTCACAAAGTGTAAATGACGTCCCAACATTCTGGCCATTCCTTGGACCGCATCAACCCGGAATACCTGGCTGCAGTGAGAAAGAGGGCTTACTCATTGTAGCCAGCTATCGCAGGTAGACATGGTCAAACATGAAGTGGGCACATACGTGTGTGTGCGTGCGTGCGTGTGTCAAAGTTAATGCTACAAATAACTTTGGGGATACGTTGGACGCCATGTATAATATCGCCTGTGCCAGATCAGTGTTTGAAAACGTCGGCCTGCTACTAAAGTATTCGTACGTAGTAAGCGATAATTTTAACCGTGTTTTGTTTCTTGGCAATGCCTTTGTCCCCCGTTGACATGCAATTACAATGGATTTTTGATACTAAAAACGGGGGAGGCGGACACCCTGGACCCCTCTCTGGATCTGCCTATGATTAATAATAAATGTTTGTTTTACTAAAAAAATATCAAGAATAATTAAATAAAAACAGATCATGCATTTATGGCATAATTGTGTGTGATCTGGGGTGTTCTTCTAAAAATGTGTTCTTTTTATAAAAATAAAATAAAACATTACTTCATTGAACAAAATATGCTTTCACATGGTGTTTGTATTATCACATAATGCTAATATATATGTATGTATGTGTCTGTGTGTGTGTGTGTGTGTGTATATATATATATATATATATACCTGGGAACTACGTAAAAAAGACAGATAATAGAAAATCTTAAAATTATTCGCTGTTCCAATTATCATTTATTATATTTTCTCATCAAAAGATAAAACATTTATCTTTCATAAGCATTTTGGCCAATCATTGTTACTTTATTATTTTTCTATCATGATGTTTATATATTATCAAACATTACCTAAGACACTCATAAATGCAGTGCCAATTTTGTAAAGTATACAACACAAATTACGTGCACACCAAATTTTGCCTATAAACACATCTTTCAAGTCATACATAAGAGTCCAGGCAATATCATCCACAACAGATTTGCCGACATCATCAAAAATTTTAACATTGCTGTCAGTGGAAAATAAAATATACACCCTGTAATAGTTTTAAGAACCCTGTTGGTAGGTGAAATTTTTTTTATGAAATGATTTGGTGAGCCACCAACTGTAATCATACCCACACCCTCCTGGTGGTGTGATAAACACCCTACCTTTGAGAAACACTGCCAGTAGTGAAATAAATGCACTTGAACCAACGAATGTGTTCTGAAAATATAAACATGCAGTAAATGATTTGGTATTTCATCAATAAACATAGATTGAAAGTTGTCGCCAAGCCACTCTCTTTTTTAATACAGTGCATATGAATTTAATCAGATAAGTTACCTGTGTCATGTTTCAGCTGTGCTGGATGTTTTACAGCAGACGTCTCATGACATAACTTCAGATGACGGAAGGACATTTGAGATTTCAAGACGGGGTGTTCTGCTATAATGGAGAAGAAACATACAAAGGTAATGTAGAAAGGAGTCTTTTTTAAAATACATGCTGGCCTTCTTTAGTGACAACAAATGCAACATTGATTCATTGTTTCTGTATGCTACACATATCAGGCTGCACATATATACCCCTGGAAGTTGCTCATTTTTAATAATATTTACTTAAGCATTTTCTTAGCAAACACATCTGCATCAGTTACTGAGCCTTTTTTATAACTTGTTCCGATTAAGAAAATGTTTTCAGTTAGTTTTTCAATGTCATCAAGTTTCTTAAGGTTGAATTGATGTGAATATCAATGACGTATTTAGTTGTTCAACGTGATCTTTTAATATAAATATATTGGCCCAATTGTTCGCTCACTCACCCACCCACCCACCCACCACCCACCCACCCACCCACCCACCCACCCACCCACCCACCCACCCACCCACCTACTCACTCGCCCACTCACTCATTCATACAAACACCTTCCAGTTATGTTGTAATATCTCTCTTGAAATCACTCATTGCAGCATATGATGGCATGAGTCACAATGATGATGATGACGATGAGGCAGTTGTCCAGTTAGATGCAATGAGTGCTCTGTTTACTGAACAGGCTTAGCCGCAGACCCGGCCATACCCGCACCATGACATGGTTAGTGGAAGAGATAATATGGAATGACGAAATGAAACAGGGTGGTTACCTTGTGTGTCAATATGTTTTTAGGATCCTTTGTCACCAAAAGAAAGTACACGAAAAGAGGTTAGTTCACCTGAGCTACAGGAGAGTCCTATGAGAAAAGACTACGGAAGTGAAAAGCAAGCTTCTGCTGGTAAGTGCATAGTGTCTAATTTTCATATGTAACTGGTGCAAACACTGCTAGCCACCTGTATTTACCGGGTATGCACTTTTGAGTCGATGAATTGACAGTGAGGGAAATGTAACTACAACGCACACTTCCACATCACGTGGCTTGTCACTTGTTCACTCTTAAGTGAATAATCACTTCTTTAGTTAAGATATGTGAAATCACACTTTCTAGTGTTTGTTTGTGTATAAATAGATATAGAATTTATTTCTCCAAAACACCATTTCAATTTAACTTTTTCTAAGGTACTGTAGATTTAGTCATAATTTCAACTGTGTTGTGTAATCTTCGTTAAAATCACTGGAATTGTTTAGATATAGTTGTAATCAAGATTGTGGAATGAAACCCAGCAGTGTTCGTTTTCCTTAAATAAATTTTTTTGCTAATGTGCATGGTAATGAAGAATGAATTGTCTAGTGTTTGCAGATGCAGATCTCTCTGTGTCATCTTTGACACACCCAGAGTTATTTTCAACTGGCTATCTGGAAAGTGACACTGCTAAGGACTACAGCAATGGAAAGCAAGGTTCAGCAGGTGAGCTTGCAATAAATGGTATCAGTCCATAACATGACAAAGACATGGGAAATACTATTATTGTGGATTTATGTTTGACAGTATTCTTTTACTGGTCGTTTGTTGATCACTGGAAAAACAAACAGCTCAGTTTGTGATAGTACAGTGACTGTGTCTTGTATGATTATCAGTGTTGATCACATTGATACAAACTTCACATATTCGTATCCATGTAAATATACACTATGATTTGCTATACATTTTCGGTATATGTTTCTATTGACATATTGACGAGCATACCCTATTGCATCCATTGATTTAACAAGATTTAACAAGATTTGCCATCCAAGCCTAAGACCCAGATGGCAAGTGGACAAGGAAGCCATTGGCTTATCGAGAGTCCAACAATGTTCATCTACTTATAACCCGCCCTCCTGAGATATATAAGTGTCTCCTGTGCCATTGGAGTTGTGTTATCCAAACACCTAAACAAATGTTTCTAATGTATAGTGATTATAACTCTTTAGATATCACAATCATCTAATCATGCCTCATCTATGCGCAGTTGACATTTCTGCCCTTTTTGAGTCTGTTGTGTCAACACCTCCCACATAAAGGATTTACATGCGATGAGTCACATCACACCTATTTGTCCTGATGTCTCAGAGGGAGCAAAGTAATTGTAGATATGTCCATGATTATTTCAACGTACACAACAAAAATAAACTAGTTACAATAATATCTCAATATAACAGCACAAACGGGGTCCACAGCCTCTGCAACTTTACATTGCTTCCTCAGAAATGCATTCTCATGTTGCCTTGTAGTGTTGCAAATTTATGTTATTTTTTTCCAATGTCATTTATAGCCTTGATGACAATACTATTGAACGTTAATTGTGATTTCACTGTTCTTTTCACAAGGTTGGAACGTACCTCACGACGATCACGCGATACAGGTCCGAGGATTCAATGCTGCAACATCCAATGAAACCATTAAATCTTTCTTTGAGAATAAACGGCGGTCAGGTGGAGGTGACATCAAGAAGATCGAGATTGACAGAACAAATGAAGTGCTATACATAACATACTTTGATCACACTGGTTAGTAAGATGTAACTGACAACATAATATTATTATTAGGGAGGGAGGGAGGGAGGGAGGGGGGGAGGGAGGGAGGGAGGGGATATTGTATATATACATTTTCCGCAGTTTATTGAAAATTACCAGCAAATAAATATATATATATATATATATATATATATATATATATATATATATATATATATATATACCTGACACATGTAAACAGAGGATGGCGCATACACAAATGTATAATATGCACGTAGACTGTTTGTGACGTTGATCATTGACATGCCTAAACCTCCAAGGGGTGTATTTATTTGAAGTTGCTGAGAATGTGCTCAAGAAGCCAGAGCTGAAACTGGAAGAGGCGATGCTGGAAGTGTCTCCTGTGCCGCAGTGGGACAGAAGAACCATCAAGGTCCACGGCCTGCGTCCCTCAACATCAAATGATGCTATAGAGTTGTTCTTTGAGAGCAAGCGTCGGTCTGGTGGCGATGCAGTTGAACATATGCAACTTGACAATGACAAAAATATTGCATATGTGACCTTTGAAAGTCCAGAAGGTTAGAGTCAAACACGTGTTATGTTAGAGTACAGCAAAGAAATGCAACTAATGCTGTTATGGTTCATATATATATATATATATATATATATATATATATATATATATATATATATATATATATATATATATATAATTATATATATATATATATATATATATATACATATATATATATATGGCTAGTTGGCAGGAATGTCAGCACCACTAACATTAATGCTGATGTTTACAAACATTCTAACAATGGAAATTAGAACGGGCACAGATTCTAAATTAGTACGACAAATATGTATGGTTAAATTACTTCAGTTGTAGTCTCAGCTGTACAATGTGCATACTATCGAAGCTAACCTCATTGGTACAGATGAAGATTATGCTTTATACATAATATATGGAAATATATATAATGTTGTTGTTAAACATTTAGTTTATCTTTATTGTAGCTGCAGAGAACGTGATGAAGAACATTCTCCAACTAGAGGGCGCCACGTTAACAGTTCATCCCAATTTGATTATTCCTCCACGGCACCAGTCAACACAACGAGAGATGGGAAACGATCACAATCCAGATGAGCGCATCATTCAGCAAGTGAGAAGTGAATGTGAGGAAGAACTGAGAATGGGTGGTCAGGTCTGTGAGCGACAGACATTAGACTTCAACCTAGACAAAAGTGGAGAAACACACGTCAAGTACGTTGAAAGTGTGGACTACTGTGGCAGAGAAGGAGAGGAGCAGACCAGTGGCTTTGCTTCCGCAAGGATTACCAAGGCAGGAGGTTGGTGCAATATCTGATCATGGAAATTATATGCTTGACAAAGTGTTCCTCCTACAAAGAAGAACACGTATTTTGACAATTAACCCAACAAAATACTGGAAAATTAATACATGATGTGTATGTTGTAACGTATACAAACAAATATAATATTTGATCATAGTTCGTGAATCTTTTTTGATTGATATTCGAGCAGGTGATGCTACAATTGACATAGCATATTTTGTAGATTCATCACACGAGACTCCAATAAAACGTGAGGCGGCACTACAAGAGGCACGTACACCCACAAGATCACCGCAGGACATTCCAGTTGAGCCCGGACATGCAATACCACCAACAGTTGAACCTCTCGTAGCTCCAAGAAATGTTATTGTGGTGAGCGGCATCAAAGGGACAACCATCACATTCCTCGGTGACAAAGGTAGTTTTTGTTTATTCTTATTTAATGATCATGATCAGTTTCATGTTTTCAATAAATAAAATTAACCTAATTACATTTAAATTGACATAATGTTTGACAAAGGTAGTTACTCGTTCTCTTCGCAATTAAGCCTAAACATCTTCGACCATCTAGTTCTAAGCTCGGGTCGAATTTATTTTTGTTATTATTATCATCTTTATTCGGATTCAAGATCCACAAACATGTGTAATATATTAAACAAATTAGAAATCAGTAATAGCAGCTAGAAACAAATTATATTGTGCTGAGATATGTAATCAAAGCATTACATTCTTCCTTATTTAAGACAGTGTCATTGTTACAATCTTTCATTTCCACCAATTCACAAATCGTGTTTGCATTGTCAATGTATGTAGCATTGACATTGACATTCCACATTTCTTTACATGTATGCTTAATAGGCATATACAACAGTTCATGGTGGATCATGTTATATTTTGATATAATGTGTCTTACATTATGGCCCATAGTGGACTTACAAGCAAATGTCATTGCATTTGCAATATAATTAACAACCATGTTGTCTGACAAGGTCACTGTTCTGTAAAACTTTATAAACATAAAGACCAAAGCCACATCTAAAGGTATACATTCAGCAATTAATGGTATTAAATCTCTGTGCAAACCATTACAATCAATACATGATATCAACTTATCAAGCTCATGTTTGTAATTCTCAACGTGGACCTCCATACATGTATGTTAAGTTTCACTCGTTTTACATTTAAGTTCAAATGTTTCATGATACGACACATCTACTTGCATTTCAAGACATAATGGAACATGATAAAAAAAGTCACTGTTCATAAACACTGATTCATATTTGAAAATTGATTCACGCAAGTTCTGTGTTACCATAAAATTATATATTGTTGACTTGCAGCCATTGCTCGTTGAGCAGTATGTATAAGGTATATTAGAACATTCGGCATCAATACATAAAAACATTTGTTCATTTTTAACAAATGAACGGAGGTCTCTTGTCTGGGGCGTATCCCTTATTAAGTTTGTGTTAAAGTCACCACCCAATACAAAATATTGTGATGCAGCTTTGTTACAAACATCACTCACTTCATTAAGAAAGTGAATATATTCGAATAAATCGTGATTTGCATAACCCTTGTCACATGAGTTATAGGTGCTAAACAATACAAACTCGATTCCATCTACTGTCACTTTAACAGCACACAGCCTCTTAGATATACGCTCTGTTGTATCCACTTTACAGATAATATTGGATGACCAAATGATAGAACAGCCCCCGTAGGGTCTGCCTATCAATGGCACACTCTTATCCATTGAGCTGGATACAATGCATACACTGTTTGGACTAAATGAGTTCAATCTTTGTACAAGTTGTGTTTTATACATACAATGTATCAACAAAAATATCACATTGCCACCAGCAAGGTTTGCATAATAACAAACTTGTCAACACAAAAATGCTTACAGTTGTAAGAGCCAAACTTGAGTTTCTTTTTATTGTCCATCATGTTTATGTTTCATTTTGACTTGAATTCAAATTATAAATTGCTTTGTGTTTCTCCAGATGTTCAGTGTGTTCTGCAGCGTGGAGCTCTGTCACTAGAGGGTGCTGAACTTGTAATTACCCAAATGGAGGTAGAAGAAGCCACCCACGAGAAGGAACGTAATCCAATGCCAAGTTGTGCCACCCCAGACATGTCATCGGCCCACATTCTAGAGATCCGTGGTTTCAAACCAGGCACTAAAAGAGACACCGTAGAAATGTTCATCGAGAATAAATCTGGGGAGTCTGAGCTACAGTCATGTGACTATGATGCAAATACAGGCGTGGCTGTAGTTGCATTCAAGAATGATCAAGGTATTATTTTGATGTGCTCTAATGTGTCTACGATTGCCTTTCATTTATTTTAGACATTCAATTAAAAAAAAAATTTAATCAAATAATATGCTTACAATTTAACAATACAACTTTGTTGGTGTACATTGTGTTTGTAGAATATAAACATGACACAATTAATTTTTTATCATAATTTAACAAATATATCAGTGTATGTTTAAGCAGAACGCACCACTGGGAGGTGGGTCACTTTTACAACAGCTAAGTAATAATGTTATATTATTTTCAACCAATTATATATTCAGTAAGTATAAAAATTTTAATTAAAAATATATACACTCAACTCCAACAATTCTAAAGGAATAGTCAATCCTCCTCTAGGCGCAACAAAACTGATGAGTTTGAGAAAGTTGGAACTGGAAGGTGCTCAACTGTCAGTCATCCGACTGATGCACATCTACGCTGGACTTGACCGTGAGTCTTGCCAGCCAAGGGCGATCCGTATACAGGGGATTTACAAGGAAACGTCCGAGGAGTATCTACAAATTTTCTTTGAAAACCGCCGCAAATCTGGTGGTGGAGATGTAGAACATGTTGACTATGAAAACGAAGAAGGCATCGCCGTCATCACTTTCAAGGAAGCAGACTGTGAGTAGACTGATGTAAGCCGGTCATTCTAAGAGTCACATAAAAATGCTCAGTCCCCAAGTATGTTCTGTTAAGCAACACGTGGGGCACTGTGGCATACGGGTTAGACCATTGGACTCTCAATCGAGAGAATGTGGTATCCATTCCTCTTGCTGCCATTTTGAAACATGGGCAATTTCGTTTTCCTCACACTCAGCTGTATAAATTGCAAAGGTGGATAGGTTAATGAATAGTCGTCATGCAGTAAAAATGGGTTAGAACATTGGGCTCTCAATCGAGAGTACCCGGTATCAATTTCTCTTGCTGCCATTTTGAAGCAAGGGCAAATTCTTTTTCCCCACATTGCTTCAGTTCAATCAGCTGTATAAATGACAAATGTGGATAGTTTAACGAATTGTCTTCGTGCAGTAATTGCAGCATGGCTTTATGCATGCTTCCCAGAGAAGTCGACTTGGTGTTGGGATAAACAGGTCAGTCAAGGGGTGAAGTGTAAAGTGCTTTCACAAGGACAGGTTACCGCTTTATATGAATGTACCGTTACCTTCAGAATATAATTTACATCAGTTATGACGTTTGTTTCTGCACACAGCTGCCAGACGAGTTGTGCAGAAGGGGCCACTGATTATCGACGGTACACGCGTAGAAGTGAAACTGATGACACCGCCCATGTCACTAAGATTCCTTCAAGGACCGTTCGAAGAAAATCTGGTACTTGTTTCGGGTTTGTCACCAACGTGCACTGGCGACGACTTGAAGACATTCTTCTCAGCACAGGACATCAACAGTGAAATACAAAGTGTGACCTTTACCTTGAAACCAGGGGTTGCAATGCTGCAGTTCACTCACCCTCCAGGTAATCACTTTTGTGAGGTCAGCCTTGCCTATTAGAAAGTAATAGCTCTGAAATTCTCATTAAGATTCTACATTTTTTGAGACATTATACGTACTCTATGTTGCTGAAAATTATTTTTTGTTACAGTGCTGGATTTCTAATAATTTTGTATAGAGTGTTTCAGACTTCGTGCAGAATTCTACATTCCAACATTTAATGTAGATCTGTTTCTTACCTTTCCAACATTTTTGAAAGATTTTACTAGAAAATATCAGGGACTTTCACTGAAACAGATTTCAACATGTCATTTGTGTGCAAACACCTACACAATGCCTTTGAACGCAGAACTGAAGATCTCACTAAATGTTGTAGTACACAGTTAAACAAAGAGTGGGGGTCACATTTTCAAGACAGGAACTTGATGTGTACTGTTGCAGAGTTTGACCGTTTGCGGGAAATCTGTGTCAGCAAGCCACTTCGAGGGACAATGTTGAGTCTACAAAAAGTGCCACAGTCCAAAACCATCCAGGTGCACAACATTGGTGATGTCACTGAGGAGATGCTGACGTTGTTCTTTGAGAATAAACGTAGTGGAGGTGGTGAAGTGGCCAATATACAAGTCTGCCGGAAAGATGACTATGCTCTCATTGAATTTTTAGAAAGTGCCAGTAAGTTAATTGTACATGTCTGGTATATACATTAAGGTTAGTCGTTTCACAAATTTGGTGTGTTATTGCAATGTGGCCTTATGTGTGCAAGACAATTATATTATAGATTTACAGAATGCGCCAGTAAGTTGCATTATTAAATTAAACAGTGGACGATTTAAATAATTATGTTGGACTAACATAACAGCTTTGGTGTATGCAGTTCTCTTAAATTAGTATATTGCAGTTTCTTCAGCATCCATGCTGTCTGTTTGCAGATGTTCAAAACATCCTTGCCAAAGAGAATCACACTGTCCAGAAACAGGCCCTTTGTGTGTCAACGTACTATGAGTGTTTGGGGCTGACTCCCCCGCACCACGATTCCAGGTGGATGGATACCAAAGAACGTTGCCGTCACAGGGTTCTGTCCACGTGTGTTGAGTTTCCTTCAGACATCCATCGTGTCTCGGGAGCTGGTGAACAGTACGATGGCTGAAGTAGCAGCAGACGTTGAATGGGGGACGTACAACGACGGATCCAATAGCATTGAGTTGACATGCACCATTAGCCACAAGATGAAGAATGCACAAACAATGGCTAAGACGTGGAGCCAGACTGTTTCGAAGACCTTCCTGGATGCGCTGGCCAGAAACTTCGCATCTGAGCAAATTGAGACACTGCAGGAAGCTTGGCAACAGTTCAAGGGATGCATTGGCTATGTTGGTAAACTTGATCCCAGTAAGATCTGTGTCGATGTCAGTGATGACGCATGCTCTGTTTGCATCACTGGGCAGAGAAAAGAAATTGATATCATTTCAACAAAACTGAAAGACGATCATTCAAAGGTACAAGAGGAAATTACCAAAGCAGCAACGGTAGTCACAGAGACCAAATCTGGTTTCAAGTTGCACCAACTGAGAATGCTGAATGCAAAGACATTTAAATCACAACAGCAGAAGAAGTACACACACCTGACCATAGTGATTGACATGAAATCTCTTGACGTCAAATTCACAGGAATGCCAGGGGATATAGCTTCAGCAAAGCTTGAAATGAATGAGATTTTGCACAACATGACAGAAAAGTTCCTAGATAAGTCTGCCTCACTTATCAGCATACTCCATGGTAAAGACATGAAGAAACACATGGTAGGTGAATTCAAGAATCGGCGCATCTGTGCTGTCTACAATGATGCCGGGAGGAACAAGCTTGGGGTGTATGCTCTCAGTGATGAACACCTGAACACTGCCATTGAAGTGATCAATGCCACAGCAGGAGAGACGTCAGTTGAGGCTGATGTAAGCAAGTTGTCAGCACCAGAGAAGTGGACAGAACTTATAAAAACCCAACAGTCTAAACATGATGGTTTACTCACAGTCACTGAGTGTGGAAACACTGTAGACCTGGCGGGAGCAAAATCACGAGTGGAAGTAGCCCTGGAAGAAATACAAAGTTTCCTGAAAGACAACATCATCGACGAGCAGTTTGTTCCAATGGAGCAAGTAATTGCAGGATACATACACAAATACATGACGAAAGAGATCAACGGAATTATGGAAGACTTTCGTCATAGCACTGTCAAGATTACACCACATTTAAATGGACCATATGGATATGCTGTTGCAGGAAGCAGCTACGGTCTTCAGGGTGCAGTTCAGAGATTGCAGAAGTTGCCAGATGACATCAAATTGCAAAAGGTCCAGATTGAAAAACCAGGCCTGACAAAGTTCTTGACAAGTGACACCAGTCAACATTCCATTGAACAACTCGAATACCAGCACAAGGTTGTCATTGAGCCTGTTGGGAAGTATGCACAGAAAGGTGAAGTATTGGCTTCAGATGCTGAGGCCAGTGCAGGTGGCAGCAACATTATGTCAAGTGTTACACTTGGTGGTGCCACAGTAAAAATGATTCGAGGGGATTTGACAAAGTTCCATGCAGATGCAATTGTCAACGCTGCAAACGGACAACTGGAACACGCAGGGGGACTTGCCAGAGCCATTGTTGACGCAGGTAATATTTGCAGGCATGCCATCGGGAAGAAGTATTATTCACCAACAAAAGTGAACCAAATTCTAAATAGCCTGTGTTTTTCTTTTTGTTTGGCACCTTAACGTTCATTTGGTGTTTTAATTAGGCATATAGTGGGTTGTAAGAAGAAGGTAATTATCACATTTGTTTTTGGCGGACCATAACGATATGCTTTAACTTATGTAAATGCAAGATTTAGAAGTTCACATTAATGTTATGATAACAACAATACTGCATTTGTGTGCGTCACTCATATATCTAGCCACGTAGAACTGTACTAGATCACTGGTTAGAGTACGCACCACTATTAAGTTGGCCTACACTAGTCACCAGATGTCACCACTTGTGTTAAACAGTTACCTAAACACGCTTATAACAGATTCGTTGACATTTTTTCCATGGCCCTTTTTTCTGGGCATATGGAGAACCTTATATTTACCACCAACGTCTTCACGCTTAATGTCTTCCTTCCATTCAAAATGAATTTTCTTCGATTGATAAGCACTTTACGCTTATTAAGTCGAATATGATACATTGATTCCCAATAATCCATAATGTCATTATGGATTATTGGCCAAGTAGTACTTTCGCCGCCGTTGCTTCGAGCCACAGCGGTATCGTTGAACTCCCTAATAATGGTGCTCTTTATTCAAGGTGAAGTCTGCTATCCCATGTCTTTGTATATTTTAGGTGCTGTAGGTGTTATCCCAAGTCCAAGCAGCGTCAGTGAGGTGAGTGAAGACATGATCAGCATTGGGTCAATAAACGTTGACGTTGTTCATGGTGATCTGACAAAAGAACGTACAGATGCTATTGTGAATGGCAGCAACAATACCTTGGATCTGCCAGGAGGTGTGTTATCGAATGCTTGATGTATTATATAACTTAGGTTTATTATTATTTAATAATACCAACAAGTTTACTTTAAATAATTGCCAAAATCTTGAATTGTATGGCATACTTAATGTTATTTTAATGTCAAATAGTTTAATTTTAGCTTAGATGGGATTAGCTTATATCTACTACTTACATTTAAAGCTATTTTGTTTGTGATGCACATGTGTTATGTAATTTTAAGTCACAGCCAGGGGAATATAAAATTGAATTCACTGCAAGTTAGGCTAAGTAAACAATACACAAAATTTACTCCATTCTCTGTAGACTATCACACATTCTTAACGTTTGAGCCTCGTAATATTATAATCATCCTGGATCAGCAAATGTGTATGGTTCAGTGCAAGTAAGTGGGTTTGTTGTGGATAATTACTACTAGTTGACTTCCATTTTACTTTTTAGAGTTTTTCCTTGGTGATGACATGACCATGGAAGAGAGACCTGGTACACGGCAGTATGTTACTTTCAACATATTTGGCCAATCACACGCTGCCATGAATGCAGCCAAGAAGGCCATGCAACAGCTGTGTGACAACGAATCAACAGAGATCATCCTTAACAGTGAACAAGACCAAGCTTCCATTGCAAAACTGACTTCAGCAGAGGTGAATGCATATGTGTGTTTTCTGTATGTGTGTTTTATGTATGTGACGTTTAGAGTGCTCGGAATCGCGATATAAGCTTACGTGTTAGGTTTGTAAGTTAGTTCTTCTCTAGAATCTCCTGATGGCCTAAGTTAGGTTGTCATTTAAGATGTACCAAGCTAAGTCAACTGATTTTTCATTCAGCAAGTCAGTTCAGTTGATGTTGTACAGATAATGATGTGCTTATTTTGACATAGTCTTTTGTGCTATAGAGGCTATAGGACCTCGCCCTTCTGTTCATCTGTTATATTGTGTTTTTGGCCGTGTCTCCAGCATTCTTGTAAATTTTAATATAAATGAAAACCGATGCTTGTTCACATGTGAGCCCTCACGCTTTTTCATGTACATATCCTGCGGGTCATGCACTTAATTAGTAAAACTTAAACATCCAATTCTGCTAATGGTTTGCAATTGATGACGGTGAATATATATGGCTGTACAATAATGTTTGTAAAATAAACATGTTCGTGCATTTCTAACAAGTGTTGTAAAGACTGCTTGAATTGCCATAATTAACTGGGTACTACAATTACAGGTTTAACAATGACTGCGCTGTAATCAAATTAAAGATGTGTGGTTTTTAGCAGCTGGTGACAGGATTATCTTAACATTAAACAGTATCTCATGTTTGTTTGCCACAAATGTCAGAGATTAGTACACTAGAGGTACTAGGGTAATTAATTTGTATGTACCTGTACAGTAAAATACAAATGTCATGTTATTGCAAGAAGTTAATATTGTATAAGAGAACGTGTACCCCGTTCAGTTTGCATTGTATAATACATTGTGTATGAATTCTGTGTAGTTTTAGTTAGTGTTTAGATATGAATGTATTACTGATCATAATTATCACAATAACCACATGCTCCAGGTACCATGCAGATATATTGTAACTGTTGTCTTATGATGAAGCCATTCTACAATTATGATAATCAGCTAATTAGTATCAGATGATTTATATCAACGATTGTGGTTATTAATTGGCTTTGCTTATTTTTTGCTATTGGACTGGTTTGGTTGCTTTTGGTGCTTAAAAAGAATAAAGGCTGCCACCGACTGGTGGATAAAGCTCTCCCTTGTTTTATTACTGACTAGAGATAGATATACGTATTTTTTGTAACTGTAAAATAAACATGTTCATGCATTTCTAACAAATGTTGGGAAGATTGCTTGACTTTCCATGATTAACTGGGCACTACAGTTGCAGGTTAAGAGATGGCTGTAATATAATCAAATTAAAGATGTGTGGTTCTTAGCAGCTGGTGACAGGATTTTCTTAACATCAGAAATCCTCTGTTGTTTGTTTGCCACAAATATGAGAGATACGTACACTAGAGATACTAGAGTAGTTCATTTATATGTACCTGCACAGTAAAATACAAATATTATGTTATAGTAACAAGTTACTATTGTATAAGATAACGTGTACACTGTTCAATTTGCTTTATCTCGCATACATTGTGTATGAACTTTGTGTAGGCTTAGTTGGTTTTTAGATATATATAGGAATGTATTATTGATCATATTATAATAACCACACGCTCCCTGTACCCTGCAGATGCTTTGTAACTGTTGTCTAATGATGAAGCCATTCCACAGTTATGATAATCAGCAAATTAGTATCAGATGATTTATATCAACGATTGTGGTTATTAATTGGCTTTGCTTATTTTTCGCTATTTGACTGGTTTGGTTGCTTTTGATGCTTAGAAAGAATAAAGGCTGCCACCGATTGGTGGATAAAGCTCCACCTTGTTTTATTACTGACTAGAGATAGATATACGTATGTTTTTGTTTAACGTGTTTTCGTTATACTACATACAATATACAGTAGCGGTAAAATGTGTACAATGTGCGTACCGCCAAAATTATTGTAGGAACAGTTACTATATAGTGGAAAATATTTGTATACATATGTTTAATGCTACGGTGATGAATTGTTAATAATGACTCGACGAAGCATACTAAGAAGAATTTCGCACACGGCAGCATTAATTATTGTAAAATGGTACTAATGGTCATGTCGTCTGAAGTCATTTATTGATAAATCCACACAAATTATGACTTGCCTACTCGATAGATTACTTGGAAGTTTGAGTAGTTAACTGGTGATGTGGCAGTGCTGTGGTAGACATGTTCTGTTGGCACAACACTTAAGTTAGAACAAGCACTTACGCATATTTATGCATACGTATACATACTTTTATACAGGTAACACAAATGCATAACATTACAAACGAGCCGTTATTATTATCTACATCCGCTGGTTTGCTCCGCTGGTGCTGATCATCAGTGTTTACGTGTCCCGCCTTGTTCAAGACACGCACAACCTTAAGGAATGTTACATACGCCTGTAAGTGCGCTCCGCAGGGAAGCAACAGTATCTGTAGTCTCCAGGGCATTAAGAATGGGGCTGGGAGATGGAAGCCGACTGGGCTGATGTGGCAACAGGTGAGTCTTGGCGAAGGGCCTCACTGTGCGTTATGGGGGTAGGTGAATCGGCCAAGGTGAGCGCAGATCATCGACAACATTGCACATCGAACAATACCAGGCGCCTCGTGCTGAAGCATGCTTCGAGTTAGAGTGCCGCCATACCTGCAACAATGGTCAACTCCTATAGGCTGGCTAAGGCAGCTGCTCGCGCCAACTGGTCGGCGTGGCTCGAGGAAGCGACGAGGCCACGGCTGTGGATGGGGTTGGTGATTCGCGCCGTGTATACCAGATGGTGAATCGCATAACTGGCAACAAGGGAATGTCACCAGCATCACTGCTTGGCATGGACCCAGTGATGTGGGTCGAGGACTTCAAATAGCTCCCGGGCCTAGACAATGACCAGAAGACAAATCTCCTCAAACGACCAGAGGCAGACCGAAGCTTGCAAGGTCAAAGTGGATTTGCGGGATGAGACGGAATGGCAGGCCGACATCTGGGACGTGACCACCACCCAACGAAGAGGTTATGAATGCAATGAAAGCGACTCGCCACAATGGGACCGTAGCGGTCTTGGTCCTCACGGAGCTGTGATCGAACTCGTTGCTGGCCACTCGAATCACAAACACTCTGATGCGGTGCGTGTTGTCCGGGGAAAATCCACCGGTATCGTGTTTGGAGGCCGAGCTATGCCTGTACAAGGGCAACAAGGAGGATCCCAACAGCCTCTTAGTCCTGTTTAGTGTGACAGAGAAGTACCAGCGTGTGCAGCCGCTGCAGAATAGCTTCGTGATTTGGTAAGCGAGAGCGCATGTTTGTACAGTGGGGGAGAGATCACTGTATTGCTTCCTGGTCCATGGCATGCGAATGAAGTGGCAATGATTTTGAGTGGCATGTGGAGACCAGCAAGGAGCATGAGCGGTATCTGAACAGAGAAGGCGTCAGGTTGTCCAACCCAAACAACTATTGATGTATGACGGCGGGAAGTTGATGTCAAAGCAGGTAGTAGGCTGAGAGACGATGATTGCTTGTCACGAAGCTGGGCCACCAAACGGACACTTTTTGCAGTCACGTCGCCAGCCGTTAGTGCACCCCTAGCAAGCGAGAGAGTGGTACGGTGGACAAAAGGGGAAATCCGCGGAGTTATCCTAGTGAAACTGGATGTTGCGGATGGTACGCCTGTAGAGTCAGTGGCCGAGTCTGTGTACCACGTCAGTACCACAATATGAGACACACATTGTAAAGTATGGGACTCGATGATAGTCGCGCAGTACAATACCGAGTGCTGACCGGTGCACAAGGCTTACATTAATGTTGTTGATGGCTTCCTTTACTGCTGCCTACGTCATGTTGCCAGGTGGTGAGAGGGCAGCAGACCCACTGTAGGATATACACACCAGGACATCACGAATAAAGGATATAAAAACGCGGATACCATGTTCATGAATAATAAGCCTACGTTGTACAAATAATAGGCCTACAAACAGTCAATAGTGTCAAACGTGTTAATGCAGTAATTGAGATACAACAAGAGCAGATGCAACGCATTTGGACTTTTAGCACAATGGGTGATCCACCAGAACACATACACTATTAAGAGTAGTTGATAAAGCACAATCTGTCAAGGAAGTCAAAGGTGGATGTGTCGTAACCGAGACACATAACCAATGCGGTAGCCTGATGCATTTTGTTTTTTATATGCGAGAGGAACCAAATACGCCTTGTTTCACGGTTAAAACACGCGAGCAATGAATCAGATACCAGTGCTTAATTTCCATTTTGTAAAGGTCAACAAAGGGGCAGTCTTGCCCTTAATATTGTCACCATCCATGATGGGCCTAAGCCTAACTAATTAATTCAACAAAGGTCTGGGCGTCAATGCTAATTTGCACTACAGAAAGTGGCCTTATTATGAGTTGTACGAGTGATAGCGAGCGAGATCACTAGGGACCGAGAGTGATACGGAGCGAGAGCGATAGGGAGGCTAACATGCGATGTACAAACTGCAATGTACAAAACGTAACAAAATGTAAGAACAACAACAGTCTTCGATGGTGTGACGATTAGCTGCTAATCGTAATCTGACCCCTGTTGATTTAGTTTTGGATGTTTCCGGTTTGTTGGTTATGCTAATGAGTTCTGCCTTCAATAAATACGCACATGTCTACAATCTTTTATAGCACGTTTTTCTGAGTACAATAACTGTTGTATTCTACCGAACAACAAAGCGTCACATGGTGGCAACGGTCGGATGATTACTGCGTACCAGAAAGGTACAGTTTCGCACAGAATCTCCACTTGAAAAGGCAGAAAGTGACAGTTGTCGTACTGAGGGATAACATGGCATCTAACGCGTTGCCCGTTCCTGCACCTTTAGAAATACACGACACCAACGCCGCTGACAAATGGAGGAAGTTCCTGGCGGCGTGGGAAAACTACGCACTAGCTACGGAGTTGGACGCCAAGCCGCAGGCAGTGCAAGTGGCGACGTTGTTGGCAGTTATTGGCGAGGATGGCCGAGAAGTACACTCGACGTTCCGGGACTGGGCGCAGGACGGAGACGACCGTCGCATACTACCCGTCTTGAAAAAATTCGCAGAATATTGTCAACCACGAAAAAACGTTCCATTCGAAAGATACACATTCAACAAACGTATGCAGGAGAGCGGAGAACCGTATGAACAATACAAAACTGCACTGCGCAAGCTGTCAAAGGCTTGTGAGTTCGACACGATCACCCCAAACGAAATTTTGAGGGATAGACTGATCTTTGGAATTCATGACACAAAGGTACGCGAACGGTTATTGCGTGAGAATAATCTGACACTTGCCAAAACAGATGAGATTTGTCGAGCGGCTGAGAGCATGACTGAGCAAATGAGGATTGTGGGTCAGTCGAGCAGTTCAGCGACGTCGGTTCATGCACTTCGACAATCGGTCGGCCAGAAAAAACGCGTCAAGAAGAAAGAGACGTCACACACGACTAAGAGCGAAGCAACGAAAGAGTGCTGGAACTGTGGTCGTCAACATGGCCGAGAGTCGAAGGAGTTATGTCCGGCCTTCGGCAAAACGTGCGACTGCTGTGGCAAATCGAATCATTTCGCAAAAAAATGCCGGTAAAAACGCTCAGGCAGAGCGCGAAATTCAGTAGGGACGATCGGAGAGTCGGAGGTTTATCCGGTCCGCGAGGTGGCGACACTGGCGATGTTAGACGATTCGCAGTGCGTGACCTTGAAGTTGGACTCCGGGAGCTACATACGCTTCCAAATCGACTCTGGGGCCCAATGTAACGTGGTGCCTCTGAAGCTGTATCAACGAGCCACTAAAGACGTGCGGCTGAAGGACGTCAACAGGTGTCAATCATCGATACTTGCGTTTGGCGGTTCTCGGCTGACAGTGGTCGGTGAGGTACACGTTCGAGTCTACAAATGCATCCTCGTCTGCAAACTGGTCGACAACGACAACATCCGGCCAATCCTGGGGAGGAAGGCTTGTGTGGGCATGAAGTTGATCCAGTATACGGACAAT
Source organism: Lamellibrachia columna (assembly GCA_963662155.1). Taxonomy (NCBI): domain Eukaryota; kingdom Metazoa; phylum Annelida; class Polychaeta; order Sabellida; family Siboglinidae; genus Lamellibrachia; species Lamellibrachia columna. Next base: position 22,270,808 of record OY759264.1, read on the forward strand.
GATGCGCTACACAAACCAGCGACTCGAGGCGAGCAAGTCTACGCGGTCGAGGGTGCGCTGATCAGCAAGGCAGCTGTCATCGAAAAGTACGCCATTGTGTTTGGTGACGGCATCGGCGAACTAGTGGGCGAGTATCAAATCCAGCTGGATGACGCGGTCGACCCCATCCAACACGCCCCACGCCGAGTACCAGTCGCTCTGAGAGACCGACTGAAAGCGACGCTGGACGACATGACTCGGGACAACATCATTGAGGCTGTCGAAAAACCCACCGCGTGGATCAGCTCGATGGTAGTGATCACGAAGAAGGACAGCACACTTCGCATCTGCTTGGATCCGAAGGATCTCAACCGTGCGATCCGGCGAGAAAACTACCAACTACCAACGATTGAAGACATCGCGACGCGACTGCACGGAGCCAAGGTGTTCACTGTCCTTGACGTACGCCATGGGTTTTGGCACGTGCGCCTCGACGACCGCTCTTCATATCTGACGATCTTCCACACACCTTTCGGCAGGTATTGTTTCAAACGTATGCCGTTTGGTATCAGTTCGGCCCCCGAAGTTTTTCACAAAAAAATGCACGAACTGATCGAGGGGTTACAAGGTATCGAGGTTGTGGCTGATGATTTTGTTGTCGTAGGGTACGGCAACACGGTCGACGAGGCAAACGTTGACCACGACAAACGACTCCACTCATTTCTGCAGCGATGTGAGGAGCGAGGGGTCAAACTAAACGTCGACAAGTTCAAACTGAGACAGGAGGAAGTTCGATTCATCGGGCACGTCGCAACGGCTGACGGGCTGAGTATCGACCCCACTAAGGTGAAGGCTATCGTTGACATGCCTAACCCTACTGATGTTGCAGGAGTTCAACGCTTGTTGGGATTGGCCCAGTATCTGGCCAAGTTCCTTCCGCATCTCTCTGACATCACGAAGCCGCTACGAGAACTTACGAGGAATGACACCGACTGGATCTGGGAAAGCTCGCAACAGAACGCAATCGACACGCTGAAGAAAGCTGAAGAAAGCTGTCGCAAGTACACCTGTGTTACGCTACTGCAATCTCGCAGACGAAGTGACCATCCAGTGCGATGCGTCACAATCAGGACTTGGTGCAGCATTGATGCAGAATGGCCAGCCGGTGGCGTATGCATCACGTGCCCTGACGCCACCTGAAACAAGATACGCTCAGATCGAAAAAGAGCTATTGGCGATCGTGTTCGCGTGTGATCGATTTGAGGCCTACATTTACGGCCGTGATCGCGTGAGCATTGAATCCGACCACAAGCCGTTGGAAACCATCGTTCTGAAGCCTCTCAGCAGTGCACCTAAACGGTTACAGCGGATGCTGCTCCGTTTACAGAAATACACACTCGATGTCAAATTCAAGAAAGGCGAACACATGTATTTGGCCGACACGTTGAGCCGAGCGTACATACCTGAGGTCAAGGTGTGCAACTTCGTACATGAGCTTGAGGAGCTAGACCACCGTGAGTCACTCCCGTCAGCCAGGAACGATGGCAACAGCTCAACCACGCGTCAGAGAACGACTATGTGTGTCAGCAGCTACGATCAACCATTCAGAATGGATGGCCGGAGACCAAAGCAGAGGTCCCCGAGTGTGTGCTACCTTACTACGACTCGCGAGACGAGTTGACGGTTCAAGGAAATCTGATCTTCAAAGGGCAGTTGTTGGTCGTGCCCGCTGCGGTACGTACCGAGTTGATGTCAGTGGCACACGCGAGTCACATTGGCATTGAGGGATGTCTGAGGAGAATGCGCGAATGTCTATACTGGCCGCGTATGACAACACAAGTCAAGGATTACATATCCAAGTGTGACATATGTCTGTCACACCGTAGTGCCCCACCACGGGAACCACTATAACAACACGACTTCGTGGCGCGGCCATGGTCCAAGATCGGCGCAGACTTGTGCCAACTACACGGTCGTACACTACTCGTTGTATGCGACTACTACAGCAACTTCTTTGAAGTAGCTCGCTTGAACACGGTTACGACGCGCAGTGTGGTGCGTGAGTTCTTACCGATGTTCGCCAGATTTGGACTGCCCGATGTGCTCGTTACTAACAACGGGCCACAGTTTGCTTCGGCCGAGTTTGCAGTGTTCGTGAGGAAGAAAGGAATTACTCATTTGACGTCCTCTTCGCATTACGCACAAAGCAATGGAAAATCGGAGAACGCTGTGAAGACACTGAAACTAATCTTCGCCAAAGCCAAACAGAGTGGTGAGTCCGAGTACATGGCGCTACTCGACTGGAGGAATACGCCGTCCGAAGGGATGGGCACGAGTCCCGCTCAACGACTCATGGGCCGACGTTGTAAAACGTTGCTCCCAACAGCTGGAACGCTGTTGAAACCACGATATGACACAAATGCCGATACACGAGCGTTGGCAGGCAGAAAACGACGTCAGTCGTTTTACTACAACCAACACGCGCATCCACTTCCGCCGATCAAAGAAGGCGCAACCGTTCGTATGAGGCTTCCAGGTGAGAAGACGTGGACACCAGGAACGTGTACCGAGCAGGTCGACTCACGAAGCTACCGCGTGAAGGTTGGAGGGACGGTCTACAAGCGCAATCGACGACAGTTGGTGTGTGCTGGCAAGCAATCCCACGATGAAACGAGCCGTGATGACGCGCCGTCTTCGTTGAGTGATGGCAACCCCGAGACGCACCCCCTTCCGGTCGTGCCAGATGTGTCCCCAGGTCTTCGTAGATCTGTGCGCGAACGCAAGCCGCCAGCGTGGCTCAGCGACTACGTTTCGGCGTAATTTACTAACTTTGTCCATAAGACATTGTTATCACACGACAGTCCATAAGAGACAGTACATTTTGTTTACAATCTCGTGTGTAATCGTTTTGCTAATAATTAGTCACAGTTGTGAATAAGTGACTTTTCTTGTAAGAGGAAAGATGTGACGATTAGCTGCTAATCGTAATCTGACCCCTGTTGATTTAGTTTTGGATGTTTCCGGTTTGTTGGTTATGCTAATGAATTCTGCCTTCAATAAATACGCACATGTCTACAATCTTTTATAGCACTTTTTTTCTGAGTACAATAACTGTTGTATTCTACCGAACAACAAAGCGTCACAGATGGTGAGTGTGTTACATAGATAAGACTATACCAAAGATCAGCATTGTACCAGTTGCTCTTCATTATCGCGTATGGTACCTTTTATTGTCTATGCAATGATCAGTACATTTTTTTGACGGATATATTTTCTAAATTTGTCAACAATAAATTGATGTGATTACTTTGGTTTGTTAGTAGTTTCTCATGTTTGTACATAACTGTGGCCAGGTGCCATGGAGTGGTGCTCAGTCGCTGCTCTTAACATACGGGACACGAAACAGTATCAAGCGTCAGTGTGATGATGTATCCACATCATGAATTCCCATTCACCTCTACGTCTAGGGAAAAATTATAATTGTCTTTTATACGTTAGTGATGCGTAATCTCAGTTTGCACAGTCGTTGTTGCCGTCTGCTGTGTGTGCTATTTTGTTGTAGCTAGTATTGTTTGCTAGGAAAATGTAAATCATGTAGTATATATATATATATATATATATATATATATATATATATATATATATATATGTGTGTATATGTGTATATGTGTATATGTGTATATGTGTATATATATATATATATATATATATATATATATATATATATATATATATATATATATATACATATACATATATATATATATATATATATAATTACTATTAAAAACAACTAAGCACCGTTAAACACAGGCCATATATTTCTTTAATAACACTGCACTTGAGTCATTTCACAATGCCAACAGTTGATTTACATGTAAGCACTACATAAACATACGATATGAACATTTTAAATATATCATATAAAATATATAATGCTACTTTATTGACATGATGTTTCTGGAAAGGTTTTGTTATATCAGTTGATTCATGTGCTGCAATATTTTCTTCGTCATGTCACCACCGTTGCCATGATTAATAATTAATTAAACAATTCATTTTCCAACATCGCTCGTCCTACCCCATACCTGAGGCAAGATGACATTCATGCTGCCCATGGCAAGTTGACAATAGAACATATCAGGCCTTACGGAATGATAACTATGACATAGGCTTCTGTGGGTAGGATCGCCATCCAACCACTAGCCCCAGGAAGACAATTTGGTGCAATCACCTTGTTCCATAGGATATACTAATGGAGATGTACCACTCAATAGCACGTTACCTCCTCCTCCAGCATTGTGAAGAACCACCAAGGCATCAATATCTCACCAAAACAGGGCCGTGGCAATTCCATCTTCAAACTCAGCTGGCCATCTGGAACACCAAAGGAATCAATCAGTTACAATTACAATAAGGGAGAGCGAACATTTCAAGAGAGAACTCAACGTTTCCTTGGGCTTGGCCTTGGTGTCTGGTGTCAGCACCCACCCTCAATCTCAGGGTGGAGAGGAACAGCTGCTGAGCCAAGGAAGGAACCAACATAGATCTATGCTAAATGTATTTAATACAATTTACAACCTCCTCATGCAAGACTGTCACATGAAACCAAACCATGATATGTTCAGTTCCATAGATAATGGCAACTTGCGTTAAATTAGTGTTCTCGGCAGCGAGCTTCCATAAATAATAGGATAACTTCCCATAAAAATGTTTTGAAAATTCAACGATGCGAGTTTTTTAATTAAAGTTCACACGTAGCCTTTGGTAGTATTTATCCAAGCAATGTTTTGTAATAATTCGATTAAACGTAAAGGTCTCTCTTCAATTCGATTTTTTGCTAGTCTCATTTTAAATTAATTTTGCTAAAAATTAAACCTACCTGGTATCCATGCTAGCTCGTTTGTGCAAGTTTTGTGTGTATGTTTTGTGTGAAATCATCAGACAAACTATTAAACTTCTTAATGTTTGGTTAAACAGTAATTTACGTGAAAATACAAACCCTGAAAACTTTCACTCTTGATGAAATTTCGTAATTTTGTTGTGATCGGCGACAGGATGGAAGTCACTCCCGTGATCGGTATTGACCCGCTCAGTTACAGTGTTTGTCATTTTGGATATCCACTGTTTTACCAAAACTAATATTATACTGGTCGGTGTAGTTTTCGACCTACTTAATAGAATATGCCGTTTAAAAAAAATCTGAAGAAACATTTTGTATAAGAGATCGATATACCAAATCAGCAAAAGCTACTTCATTTATTCAATGCAAACAAATTATTAAAACAGTTGTTTTGAGTGAAAAAACTTACGAATATTGAACGTCTGAACCATGTCGCCGCGAGTCGAGGAAACCGGCGGAATTCGACCTATATTTATGGCAAGCCGTACAGACAATCGTTTTTAATTTTACTACTTTGTTCCAATTATGTCAACTTTTTATAACAAGCAGGCTTGACATAGCGCTTTATAAAACACATACATATATATTTGTATTGAATATATAACGTTAATGTAGTACTTTTTTCTCGTATATTTAACACATTTTAATTATTCCTACTTTTATGACAAGATTAGCTTGCCATCTACCACAAAAGAGCTATTGTTGTCACGTGGCCAGGAACGAGACATGCGTCAGTAGACGCTCAATAATAATAATGTCTGGTAAGCATGCAAAGTCGGTGTTTTATCAAGGTATATATATATATCATAAACGTGTTCCATGTTATATTATATAATTAAAATATATTTTGCTCAGACAATACTCTGTATCGTTATTGTCGTAAACAGACGCTATGACGTCTCTAACGCGATATCAAGCGAGATTTCAATGGGTCGAAAACTGGCGTGGGTCGAAAACTGCACCGGTAACTATAATAACTATTAAAGTAAATTTGTTCGATGATTTAAAAAATATCGACTGCCGGTGCTATACCTACACTATTCACACAATGTATACATTATTTGGACATCAACGAGCCGTAGTCCAACTTGCGATAGCCTAACTCAGTTGCGGATGGGTTTTAAAGTTAGTTATTTTATATCAACTTCTTATGCTACACCAAACTTATGGCACGCCCGGGCCATGTCCATGGCATACAAATATGTGTTTTTCCTTACCGTAGCCTCGTAGGTTTATGTAATATAAAATACTGTTTTCACAAAAATCTGAAGGCACTCTTGTGCATGGAATCAATATTCGAAACGACTACCAGCTATTTCATTTATCGAGTGAAAACAATTTGTTAGGAAAGTTGATTTGAGTGAACTACTCACCAGTACCGAACGACGAAAATATACGTTTCTCAAAGCGAGGCTAACTACAGAATTAGCTTTAAAAAGAGCGTCTTCGAGAAAGCCTCATTGTACGGTGATATGCAACGCATTAGAATATTTAATGTATAACAATCACGGGTCCGTTCGATTACTTTCCTGTAGTGATTGTGATGAACAGTTGCGTACATTTCGTCCGATACAGTGAAATATGGCTTATTTACAAAAAACACCGACGTGTCATACCCACGGGCACGGCACTGATCTATATATAACAGGATGGCGCGTCGGCCTGTAAAACGCTCAACTTTGATGATAAATTGCGGCCTGTATACAAGTATACTTTTGTATTTTGTGATTCATATGATACTGTTAGAGGTTAGTGATTAATAATATTATGTTTAGCGTCACAAAGTGAACGTTCCTATTTAATTATTAATATGTTAAAGTCGACAGCGGCTAGCCTATATCGGGTTATTGGGAATATATATATATATATATATATATATATATATATATATATATATATATATATATATATATATATGCAAGCTTACCGATTCCTCAACTTCAAGGCTCAATGATCAGAACATCGTCTTCAGTATCTAACAATACTCAAGAAGTTCCATTTTGTATATTCTAAATATTGTTTTATGTTGTAAAGTTGAGTGATTTGCGCCGTCATTTCAAAGTCCCCGAAAATATCAATGAGTGCACTACCACTGGTTGCGGCAATTATAGGTATACTTACGAGGATATGCCTTTTTTGACGAACATCTTAAGGAAACATTTTACAATGCCATGATCTATATATTATAGATGAGTCAAAATTATTTCATCGATTGAATGCAAACAAATCGTTAATATTTTTTGGTGATGTACTTACTATTACAGAACAACAAAAAGACGTTTTATTCCCTAAAAGACGCCACTGGCACTGCACAAAAATGCTACCCATAGCAAGACATTTATTCCTGTACTGTAGATCCAAGTACAAGGAAAAACAGGTTTTTTTCACCTAATCTAATATATCAGCTATCAGAATAACGAAAGTATTATCAAAACGTTGTGTTTAATTTGTTTTGAATAAACTGCTATCATTATATATCAAATAATTGTACTAGATTCTGAGAGTGAACTTATGCCGTTGTCTTCCTTACGTTACACTAATCACTATTGTTGTTCTAAAGTTGAATTTAGTTCTCTATCTCCATATCTCTCTTGTTGTCTCCCTCCCCATCACAAACGCGCACGCACGCACGCACGCACACTCACCCTCCCTCCCTTCTCCCTCAGGGAATATTAAGAAAATGTACTGTTATGCATTATATTTTCAGAATGGCTACTTACCGAGACAGCACTAGTATGAGTACTAATAGGCTCACATTGTTACTAGTTGGGCACGTTTCGTGCATCGTATGCAACAGCAAGTGTGCTGGAAATACAAACATTGCTGTGTTGCTGTACCTGCTGGACCTTACAAACATTGCTGTACCTGCTGGACCTTACAAACATTGCTGCACTGCTGTGAAAATACAAACATTGTTGTGTTGCTGTACCTGCTGGACCTTACAAACATTGCTGTACCTGCTGGACCTTACAAACATTGCTGCACTGCTGTGAAAATACAAACATTGCTGTGTTGCTGTACCTGCTGGACCTTACAAACATTGCTGTACCTGCTGGACCTTACAAACATTGCTGCACTGCTGTGAAAATACAAACATTGTTGTGTTGCTATACCTGCTGGACCTTACAAACATTGCTGCACTGCTGTGGAATTACAAACATTGCTGTGTTTCTGTATCTGCAGGACTTTACAAACATTGCTGCACTGCTGTGGAATTTCAAATATTGCTGTACCTGCAATAATTGCTATTCTATATATATATATATATATATGCAGGACCTTACGAACATTGTTACACTGTGCTTGCATGGACTTATGAACATTTATACAATATACCTGCATGAACACCAGTATGGACTTCTGAACATTATCTTCAATGAAATTATGACTGTTGCTGCACGGCTGGAATGTTATAATAAATTGTCTTGATAATTGTGCAGTGACATTATGTTTCATCCATTAATTCCCCATTTATTGACCTGTTATGACATACTAGTTACAATAACTTTCCATAATAAAAGTTCAATACTAGGTCACACCGTATTCAAGTCGATGTAGTGACAATTTTCACCCCCCAAAAGTTTAACTGATCCGGTATATAATAAATTACAGCTAAATTATTCCATTAATCTTTGTATATAGGTCAAATGTTAAATGTATGTCAACTAATTAGGTTATGTCAAAATAAGTAAACACTAGGCCACTTAGTATTCAAGTTAACAATTTGATCATTTCCATCCACCAAAAGTTAAATAGGCCTATTACCAAATTATTTACAGCTAAATTGCCATTAATTCACGTATATAAGTCAAATGTGTCTCTGCCTGTCCCTGTATCGCTCTCTTTCATACTCTACATCTTTCGAACTTCTGCCATTAATCCACATATATATGTCAAATGTGTCTCTGTCTGTCCCTATCTCGCTCACTCTTTCATACTCTCCCTATCTTTCTGACTCGGCATGTATATTATATATTAGGTTTTTAGACATGTCTTCTCTTGGTAAAAGCTGTGCAACGACATCAATGCGGAAACCTGATGCACAGTTTCTTCTAACACTTAATTACATGCTAATGTCACTTCACAAATGTTGGATCAGAAATTTGAAGATGTGATTTTAGACCTATATTTAATAAATAGTCATAAGGATAGATGACAGTCAATTTATGTTTTTAATTTGTTTCATATAAGCAGCTTTAGAAATCATGAACGACACAGATGGTATCAACATAATGCTGTAATATAGACATATGCTTAATGCATTCTGTACATGTATTACCCAGGATCCCCAAATTACATCACTGGTTGTTGTACCCCATGGTTAAATAATGTTTATTAGATGTGACATCAGCATTCAACCCACAAAGAATCATACATGGGACAGCCCAATGCATGTAAGAAAACTGGGTGGTATAAATGTGAACAAACTAGAACAAGAATCTAAACATTTTAACTAAAAGTTATTTAAATAAAAGTACAAGTATCATGTATATTCCTGTCTTGTCACTTCGATATGTCACTGAGTAGTGGTCAGACACTTGCATCGCTAGCAAGGAAATGGTAACCACACTGTCACTCCCCAGCATCAAGTGTGCAAACCAACCAATTCTCCTAAGTAATAACATTAGTGTACTAAAGCCCCTACATAGCTAAGATAATTGTGTAAGCTAAAGCTAAAGATAATATTATGATTCCAAATTGGCACACTAGGTGTCAGTACAGCTAACCAATTAAGTCAACACATATGCTATCTTAGTTATGTATTGGCAAGAGACCCATATGGTAGCACCCTCACTGATGTTTAAGCAGTACTGATTTCGATAACCTCTTTCTAATTTTTCACCGTGCAACACATCTGTGTGTTGCTTCCCAAGATGACACATCTTGATCTTCGAATAACAGAGAAAAAAAATTTATTAGAGAAAACATATGGTTACTGAGACAGGTTGAATCAAACATGATTATTCAATGATTCAAATACATTGACCTCTGCACACACCTGCAAGACTGCTGTTGAAATGGCACTGGGTTGCCCTGGATCCTGGGGAAGATTGCACAATTTGATCAGTCCTATTGATAAAACTATCCTCAAAATGTGCTGAACAAATGTTGCTCAATTTGGTTGGCTTGAAACCTTCACTCCACAAATTAATAAATGGTCACATCGGGAAGCCTGAAATGACACAGAGGAGGAATACAATATGAAATGAGAACGAACTGGTGACTGAAAATGAAGGATGAATTGTATTTTGTGTTGTAGGATGGCGACCCTATTCATAGTAGGTCACAGTTACGTAAGGCGTGTGGCCAAACACATATAAATATTAATACTTAAATAATATAATTAATTCAGCATCATGCTATCCAGCATTTAGAATTATTAATTCATTATAGTATAACATACAATTATCAATCATCACATAGTAGACTGGGCTCAGTCCTCAGGCTGAGTTTTGAGCGATAAAATGCGCTATTGCCATTAAAAGGCAAAATAAATAAGTGTGTGAATAAGCAAATCAACGCAAAATATTCTTGCAATATAATTGGTCAAATTTATATTAATGTGTACAGTCAGACTGATAAATGGCATCACAAACATTGATTCTTAAAAGTAATAGAAGCGTAGCCTAGGGCAGGCCATAGGTAGGTATATCAAGTTCCGCTAGATGGCGTCACTTTTTCGTTGTCAAAAATAGCGTCGGTTTATGTGTCCCATATTTGGTCAGAAGGCGTGACGCTCGCATCACATGGTCGCGGGAAAAGCCAAAATACTCGGTATGCAAATGACGTGGCCGAGTTTGTTTAACTTTATATCGACCAATGAATGTCTTCTTTACATTATGGGCGCGGGAATTTTTTCATTCCGACGCTTTTGTGACTGCACGAAGGTAAGTAAATTTTGTTTTGCTTAAACTTGTTAAAAAGTACATATAATATAAAGAAAAATTTTATAGGAATAAAAAAGAACAGTACAATAATTACTTAGCTTTAAAATGATGTGCATATTATTGCAGTGGACAACTGCCGTTTTTCAGAAAAACGTGGGCAACATGACCCGGTGCGCGCTAATTTGTCATGGTTTGTCGTTCGGAAGCTGCAGTCGGTGGCTTCGCGTGAACGTATATTGTAAAGACATCGTAATCCGTTGACATCCGTATTTCTGCGATTCAATAATTGCATGTTTTGTTGATAAAGTTATTATAAATGTATTATTGTTGTCTATGCGTCAATATTTTTATGTTAAAAATTACGAAAGGTAAATTACTTCAAGATGATTTGACATCGTCATGGCGTCATCTGCAATATTGGAATATGAAATCTTTTCGAAGAATCCGAGCAATCCACATTTCAACAATTAATTGCTGGCACATTTTGTTTATAACATTTGTTATATATGTATTTCTGTAGTTTGTGTAGCAGTATTTACTAGTTGTCAGAAATTATGTTTTATTGGTTTTTTTTTGCGTTTTACTGCATACCTTTTTTACTGATTATATAATTTGTAAATTGTAATAACTGGTGTGAGTTGTGTAGTGTTTCTAAGGTATGCATTGATAATGAATACTTTATGATGAATAACAAAATTGTTGTGTATTTGTATATACCTATATGTTCGGTCGCCTTCCAGTGATTACTGTTAAAAACCAAGTAATAATTTTTTAAAGCTGCAGATACTTTTCACTTTAATATTTGATTATGCATATTTTATACTTAATATCTGCCACTATTTGTGTTTTGTTAATTTTTATTTGCAGTGATCATTTATGCCAACTTGAATATCTTCTTAATTATCGTTATTTTATTTTACACATTATTTGACATCTTGGATTTTAGAAGATCCAGTTTTTATTTGTGCAAAATTTACTGTTATAAAATGTACTTTTGATATTTTATCATCTGATTATATCAGATATATAATATTATAATTATTAATTTAATTATACAAAAGTATTTTGTGTTACAGGTAGAGGTATTCAACAGCAACTTGTGTGTACAGACTTCAGCTAGTTTGTGATTTATATGGATTACAATCGGCTGTTATGATACAAATGAATCGAATAATGAACACCTTGGAGATAACACTGCATGCACTATTGCAACAGCATATAAGACTTCATCTCAGGATAACTGTTCCTTTCTTCAATGATGATTTGAGATAGATTCATCGTCCATCGATGAGCGACATCAAAGTGATCAATTCTGGTTTTGACAAATGTGCTGTCGTCTACGATAACCATTATACTCTTACACATGGAAATTATTGCCATGCACTCATCTAACATGATAAACAAAATCATGTGCTTGATGCTGAGACAGTGTGCTTGTGGAACATTGACACACTATTGCATTTGCCTGCAAGAAATAAAAAATATGACGAACATAGATAGGCATTGACATTGTCTGAAGAAACGTATATGCATATAGAAATAAATGGTTGCTTTTGAATAACATGCTATAACCTTTTCATAATTAATGCATGGTAAAATATGTACAATTAACTGCAATATAATCTAAACACATACAATTATTTTGATGCCCCTAGCCCTGTATGGGTGGACCAACTTATTACCATGCTATTACTCCCTGTAAATAGGTCAAGTGGGAAATGCAGGTAAACTAATTAGGTAATGTAAAATTACATGGTCACATAGTATTCAAGTTGATAAATTGACATGTTCCATCCATTAAAAGTTAAATAGGTCAATTACCTATTAAATAACAGCTAAATTAGCCCATTAATCTACGTAAATAGGTCAAATGTAAAATGTAGGTCAATTAATTAGGTCATCAAAAATATGGATTTACCAAGTCACGACATTGAAGTAGATACATTGACAATTTCCATCCCATAAAGGTTTAATAAACCCATTTACTAATTAATTACAACCAAATCATCCCATTACTCCATGTAAATAGGTCAAAGGTTAAATGTAGGTCAACTAATTAGGTCATGTCAAGGTCATATATTATTAACATTAGTTTCTGGGTCATATACCTTTTATTTCACATCAATATATTCAATACATTAAAAACTATTGCTATTTTCATATAAATGAAATACAGTCCTCAGCATTCCGGGTGACAAGAAATGGAACCAAATTGTATAGACATCAATGCTAATTTTCAGAGATAAAAAAGTGGAATAACTTCGGAAATAATGTAGATATAAAAAAAATTCCAAAAGTTTTATAAACTTTATAGGACACTCTATCCTGTGGAACCATTTAAATGATCATCTGATCGATTTGAATTTTTTTTTATATACCTACCATAGGCTAGCGTAGACGTAGCCAACAATTTTAACACTGTCACTGCCCATCACGAAATGAAACATAAAATACAATATACGAAAAGTAAAAAAATACTTACGCATGGAATGAGATCCCATGGTCCTTACGTAGTTTTGTAGATCATCGATTTGAGCACCCGAATGCACAACAGCGTGTATTGTCTGGTTATTCGGTTCAAACATACATACACACATGTTAATCTATAGCGATGCGACGTTTAGGTGATCTATCCAATATGGCGGTTTTGGAATTCCGCAGGCGTCACCTGGCGCCATACAAATGAATACGGCGTGCGCCATCCAGTTATTTATAGATCAGTGGTCATACCAGTAAAACCACCTGGCGATTAATGTCGAGCTAGATATACGAAAATGCTCCGTAATGTACGCCCCACCCTGACTTTTTGAAACCCCCCCACCCAACCCCTTGCCACGCTTTGTAAGGCTGACCTGTACACCACTCTAAAATTACGTTTGTTTTAAAAAAGGCATTTGCCTATTATGCATGTATCTATATTTAAATGTTCGTTGCATATCTTCATTGATTCGTAGTTCACAGGTAGGATAAAGGTATGCATTACTAGTAGTAATTAATGTGTGTAATGTGCATTATTAGTAGTAATTAATGTGTGTAATGATGCATATGCTGAAGCCCTTTTGAGTTCTTCTCTGTGCTAATTCAGGCATGAATCGAAGTCATGGCACACTAAAAGAGATAAAAAAGATATGGAGGTACGTGATTTTTAGCGAAACTATTTCAGAATATCAATGACATGGAGGCGGTGACTGTATTGTGTTACTCAGAATTTTTGATGGTTGAGTTTTTCTTATAATCCGACAAAACATGGCCACAAATGGGAAATTGCACTGTTGCCTGTGCCCTCGAGCCACTGGTTTGAACCACTTGGCATATTTTGGTAGGTAAAGCCGTGGGATCTCTCTGATAATCAGATGTAACATTCAGAGGTAACATTAATTGAATGAAATCCTATTTGGAGGATTTATTCATTATAATTATACCCTTTTAGAGGCATAATTTTCTTAGAATTATATTCTTTTGGACATATAAAATACAGAAGACCCCATGTAAATCAGCCACATAAGATTTGACTAGAATACTGGCGACTGGCGTTCAAAATATGCACCCGACCCTACCCAACAAACAATACAATATTGGGCCAATTCAGTATTTATTGTGGCTGGTTGTGGCAATGCTGGCATTAGGTATATCCGACATTGGGCCAGTTGGGGTTGTACATAATTGTTTCCGACTATTAACGGTTGATATTGGCATTTTACCGGACGGGTTATGGCTATCGCATGGGAAACGTTGTGGTCCTGAATCGGACCCAAATCGGGCCGTAATTATTTTTAATTGTGCTGATATCTGGTGAATAGAATCGTGATTACGGGTAGCCAGAGGGAGACATCTAGCGATTCGTGAACACCGGAAGTGGATTTGCATACACGGGCGGGCGCTAAAACTCAAAAGACAGAAGTGAGATCAAATATAGTATCTCAAGTGTACTATAACTTCTTAAGTGTAATTATACATTCATAGCCTATAATTCCAAGACTGTATTGTCATTAATAGAAGCAGTTAATAATGGAGTAAGAGACATAAAGTCTTGGTATATGTAAAACACCGTGTAACGTGTTGATAATATCCGACAGGGAATCGTTCAACTTCAATCTGGATGTGTTAACAGAATCAGCTAATTCTGCTAACATAGTTTCTCATGATGAAAATGAAAGTAATCATGAAACACTGGATAGACCCTCTGATAATGAATACTATTCATTATGAATACTATCCTGACTTCATTGACGTTGATGATACAAGTCCACAAGGTAGCATAACTGATGTCTGATGATGATATTGATGGAGAGGAGTAAATTACTGACTTAACATTATCAGATTGTTTATGCAAATGGGCTATTGAAAATCAAGTAACCCACACTTCTCTAAAATATTTGCTTGAAATCAGGTTTTTCATCCACATCTTCCTAAAGACCCTAGAACGCTATTGGGTAGTAGAGGAATTAAATATATCAAAGAGCTGGCAGGTGGAAGCTACTATCATTTTGGCATTACTTATAATGTCAGACAGCAACTAGATGCCTACCCACAAATGAAGGGACTTGCATCTCAGGCACTGCTAATCAATATTGATGGGCTGCCTCTCTTCAAAAGCTCAAGCAAGCAGTTTTGGCCTATTCTTGCTATACTAAAGGGCATCTCTCACTCAACTCCCTTTGTCATAGGAATTTTTTGTGGTCATACAAAACCCACTAGTTTGGATGAATATCTTGCTGACTTTGTTCAGGAAATGCAACGCTTGCGAGAAAATGGTGTGCGACATGATGGCAAAACAAATGGCATATCAACATGATGGCAAAGCATATGGCATATCAATTGAGAACTTTGTATGTGATGCACACACACACACACACACACACACACACACACACACACACACACACACACACACACACACACACACACACACACACACACACACACACACACACACACACACACACACACACACACACACACACACACACACACACACACACACACACACACACACACACACACACACACACACACACACACACATGCCCCGCCAAACCTGTCTGACCAAGAGTTGGTGAGTAAATGAGGATAGGGTACTAGACTAATAATAAACCAGTATTATTGCCAGCTAGAATAATACGTACCCAAATTTTAACAATAAAGGATATCAGTAAAGGGCCCAAATCGTGCCATCATTGGGCCAATATAGTTTGCCAGCATTGGGCCAATTCTTCCGACGGTTAAGGCCCAATTCTGGCTCGATTGTGGCCCAATTCTACTATTGCGGCATTCCTATATTGGTCCGATCAAGGCTTATCGTAATGCCAATATTAAGGGCCAATGAAGGTAAGCTTGCTGGGTCCCCCGCACCAATGACAAATTTCTGGATAGCCTATGCCTCTACATGCCTGCATTGTGTGCTAAACACCGCCGAATTCACAATAGACGAAACCGGCGCCAATATTAGTTTACCCCCCCCCGGCCCTTGCCCACCTTCTATGTGTCATGGTTACCTGACGATTCCTGAAGCATGGCGTAGTGACGTTTGAAGAATAGACCAAAAAAGTAATTCCGTCTCTCTTCCTCTCCCTCCATCACCTTCCTTCTCCCTCCGACTCCATCCCTCTCCCTCCCTATCCTTCGGTCTCCTTGCCTATCCCACCTCTCCCTCCCTCTACCTCAATTTCCCCACCTGTCACTCCTTCTCCCTCAGTCTACCCCCTCTCTCTCCCTCTCCAATTAATATAACAATGTTATGTTTAGGATATGCCGTCTAATGGAAGTCGGTTCAAGAAAACATTCAACCTGCATGATCTCAAGCGATACATCGCGGAGGTCGACAGGCGAATTTTCGGACTAACGACCGTCCAATGTAGGCACCTGGCCTTCGAATTTAGAATTTGTAGACCGCAAAAGCATTCCGCACTCATTCAATGGGGGTACAAATATCACTGGTTGTAATCCTTCCTAAGTGAGTGGAACATTAGAACATCGGAAGCCACTTCGATTGCAAGAGCAATGAGCTTTAATGAAGTGGAAGTTGGAGTTTTCTTTCGCAACCTTAAGCAGGTGCGGCTGGAGGACGACTTCACTGCACATCATAATATCTACAATGTAGATTAATCTATATTGTCAAAAGTCCCTACAAAGCTGCCAAAGGTATTGTTGCCAACTGGCATTAGAGGTGTCGCAACGATTGTGTCCAGCGAGAGAGGGAAAAGCGTGACTGTGGTATGTAGCTTCAACGCCTTTCCTAGCTTTCTCCAGACAAAGGTTGCTGCCACAGCTGCTGATGCTGATGCCCATAGTTTGCAAATGTAGTTGCACGGAATAGTGGATGGATGACCACAGAAACGTCTGTCAAATATCTCGAACATTTCGTGAAGTATGTGAGAAACCCTCCAAAATCAAAAGTGATTTTACTTTTCGACATTCATTCGTCGCACGTTTCCCTAGAAGCCAGCTACTTCTGCCGTGCTCGTGGCATCGTTATGCTCGGATTTCCTCCACACACGACACACAAAATTATTCAACCTTTGGATGTGTCATTCTTTGACCCACTAAAGATATTCTATAACTGGGTGATGTCGCATCCAGGCAGTGCCATAACAGACAGACAAGTCAGCCAATTGCTTGGCGCAACCAACAAGAAAATTGCTACAGTTGGTAATGCCATCAATGGGTTTGCTGCAACCGGTACTGAACGATTCAACGAAGATATATGTGATGAGGGTGATTTCGCCGTCGCTACGACGACCTAACCCCCCCTCCCCCCCAGACGGGCCTGACACAGACAAAGTCGACGAAGTCGCCGCTCTCGTCGCAGGCAGCGATAGTGTCATCAATTAAATCAACTTCTTCTGTACTGTATGCATCCCTAAAACGTCTTTGAGGATGGTGTTCTTATCCTCCAGGTGGCTGCTGATGTTGTTGATCTACCGTAACAGCAGCGGATCCAGGGACCAGGGGAATCTCAAGACCCCCCTGTGTCCGTGGCAAATATTACGGTAAAGGAACACGTATATAGGCCTACATCGGAACTAGTGTGAATGTAAAGACTAAAGTATTAGCAGCCGGCTAATATTAACCCTTTTGTACGTAGAACGACACGTGTCATCCCCCGGTTCGTAAGTAGAATGACATATTACTACGACTGACCCCCCCCCCCCGCCCCACCAACAAGCCTAGACCCGCCCCTGCCGTATTCAGTGTTTATCAGAGAGTATATTAGTTCATTACCAGTTCCATGTGCTAAATTTAATGCGGCTAAATCTGACTATTTAGGACCGTTAATTGTACCTCCAGAAATGGTAGCTAAAATAAAGGCAATGAAGGATAATAAATCACCTGGAGTGGATGGAATTCCTCCAAAACTACTAATGAAAACAGTAGAACAAATCAGTATACCACTTGCAAGAGTGTTCAACTTGTCATAACAAGAGGGAGTTGTTCCTTTAGAATGGATAGCAAACATCATACCATTATTTAAAAAGGGTTCGATAAATAAGTCAGAGCATTACAGACCAGTTAGTTTCAAGTCATTGATTTGTAAATTGTTAGAAAGGTTAATTAAAGACCATATGGTGGATTTCCTTGTTAGGCATACATTATTAAATTCATCTCAACATGGATTCCTAAAACAAATATGTTATGTTTTTTGGAAGAAATTACTAAGTGGATAGACGAGGGATCGCCAGTAAATATTATCTACTTAGATTTTCAGGAAGCTTTTGACAAAGTGCCACATCAAAGATTACTACTTAAATTAAACACCCATGGTATCGGGGATGGCATAATTGACTGGGTAGACAATGGCTTATTGACCGAGGACAGCCTGTTGTAGTAGATAGAGTAGTTTCAAACTGGAAATACATTTTTAATGGGGTACCAAGGATCAGTATTAGGACCTTTATTATTCTTATCATATATAAATGACTTGGACGACAATATAACAAGTAACGTACTCAAATTTGCAGATGACACAAAAGTGTTTAGAAAGTTTAACACTGATGGCGATAAACAACATTTACAAAACGATCAAGACAGATTAGTGAAATGGTCTGAGAAATGGCAGATGTTGTTCAATTTTGTGAAATGTAAATGACTACATACAGGCCATGGGAATGTGCATGTAAACTACAAAATGGGAGATACTGTTCAGGGTACTACTGTAATAGAAAAGGACTTACCATAAGCGCTGATATGAAAGTTTCAGAGCAGTGTGCTATTGCAGCTTCAAAGCGTAATCAAAATCAAATAAAAAAAATCAAATCTTAGGTTGATTAGGATAAACATAACATACAAGGAAAAATAGCTAATTATACCTTTGTATAAACCAATAGTTAGACCTCATTCAGAATACTGTATACAAGCGTGGAGATCATATCTTAAGAAGGATATAGATACGCTTGAACGCATACAGAGGAGAGCAACTGAAATTATTCCAGACCTGAGAAGCCTTAGTTATGAAGAACGCCTGAAAGAATGTGGCTTAGCAACTGTAGAGACAAAGAGGTTAAGAGGAGATCAGATTTAAATTTCTAAGATATTGAATGGGTATTAAAATATTGATAGAAATATGTTTTCCTCACTCAAGAAAGATAGCAGAACTAGAGGACATGAGGAAAATTAGGAAAATCATGAAGTACTCGCCTTCACAGAGGAACATAAATGAATTGAACAAATTGTCTACGGATTGAATAACTGCTAGCAGCGTGAATATGTTTAAAAACAAGGTTGGTATATATCACAGGAGGGCGCCTCACACGTAGATGAACATTGTTGGACTCTCGATAAGCCAATGGCTTCCTTGTCCACTTGCCATCTGGGCCTTTGGCTTGGATGGCAAATCTTGTTAAACCTGGGCCTTCCTTTCAGTCTCTTTCCCGTCATCTTCATGCTTAGTGCCTCTTTTATAACATTATATATATATATATATATATATATATATATATGTATATGTATATGTATATGTATATGTATATGTATATGTATATGTATATATATATATATATATATATATATATATATATATATATATATATATATATAATACATGTAAAATATGTACTACGGCTTCTCCTGGCAGGACAGGGTCACGAACACAGATTAGCGTGCTAACTCCTCCAGAATTTACACGCTGTTAAGCCAGAGACGTCTGCGATGGCTCGGTACATCGGTTGGCTTACGGTTGTATACCGAAAGATCTCCTCTATGGCGAACTTATCACTGGGACGCGGTCTACTGGCCGTCCATATCTCCGCTACAAGCGTGACATGAAGATAGCAGACATAGACACGAACAGCTAGAAGACAGCCGCTGACGATCGAGATCATTGGAGGCTGATTGTTCGGAATGGCATAACAAAAGTAGAACATAAAATATCTACGCAATTGGCTGAGAAGAGGGACCAGCGAAAGCAGAGGTCTGCAAAACCTACACCATTTCAGCCGACGACCTTCACCTGAAGCAAGTGCGGAAGAGACTGCCATGCCAGAGTGGGGCTATTACGTCACACCAGGCAATGGGCACAATAACTGACAATCACGACTGATCTTTTTTCATTCCGTGGCAATGCTAATTTTTTAATCCAACCGCTCCCAGAAATTGAATGATCCATCCAGGCCAGGGGATGAGGGGGTTCATATGAATCCTCTTTTTGTGCATTTCTTTTTCTAAAAATATTAACCCCCTTTTTATATGAACCCCTTATCGTGAACCCCCCTCTCAAAAGCGTGACCCTCCAATAATATGAGAATAATAATATTTTTTCTCCATAATAATATGAAAATAATAATATTTGGTTCATATTATTGGTGGGTTAATGCTTTTTAATAGGAGGGGTTGACGCTTTAGAGAGGATTTTTAATGTTTTTGAGAAGGGTGTTCACATTTTTTTTAAAGAAGGGGGTTCACATTTATGAAAAATGAAATGAAAAATACTAAATAATATTGGGGGAGGGGTTCACGCTTTTGATAATTTTTTTTAAAGGGTGCGTTCATATTTATTAAAAAAATACCTTATCAACCACACTTTCCAGGGGGATTTGTTTGAAACGTAATCTTATTCCAACAATAAATGTGTTGCCAAGTCAGCTTACGAGTGGTCAGTTGGTAAAATCCAGAGAGCCGTAGACAATGTCCATGCAGTCGTTAAGCCTTTATTCAAACAACACGAACAGCAGACAATAGTATGGTTTAGGAAAATGTTTGCTCATTGAAACAATGCAGACTTAGCAGGACAATTACCCTCTTTGTTGTAGTGGCATGCTATATTCTTTATTCTAACCACCAATCAGGTAGCATTACGTGGCCGCCAATCTCCGTCTTACTCTGCACAAAGGCTCGCATAATGATTACACTCGATCTCGACATTTGACTGCGCATATCTGACAAGACTTCGAAATGTTAATGTGCTTTTCGTAAATGTTTAAATGTTTCTCGTGAATTTTGACCTTGACAAGTAACTGTGCTTTTAATAATTTTTATTTCTCATCACGTTTGACCTCGCACTTTGCATTGTGACTTCACATCAATTGTGAACAATGTAATCGCGTTTCTACAGTACCCGTGTGGCACCTATGGGAGGAATTTAATTGTCTCAAATATGAAGAGAAAACGATTGTCCTCCCTGGCACATATGCACATACACTATGACATCCCAGTGGATGTAGACAATACTGTGGACTTGTTTGCTGCCATGTTTCCTAAGAAACTTGAGTTGAAGAATAATTATGATCTTCTCATGATGACACATAATATGTCCTTGTTTCAACTCTGGATTCACCCTACATATTGATATGTATTGAATGTGTATGCATA
The DNA here is from genome assembly GCA_963662155.1 of Lamellibrachia columna. NCBI lineage: Eukaryota > Metazoa > Annelida > Polychaeta > Sabellida > Siboglinidae > Lamellibrachia > Lamellibrachia columna. The sequence continues at coordinate 22,292,381 of OY759264.1, forward strand.
TTAAGTTTTGCAAATGGCATTATGCTGTTTTTATATTTCAGTTGTTGGTGCTGGTCATCCATCTAATCCAGCAGGCATTCACAATATTGATGAAATATTTTCTAAACTGAAAATTTGTTGTTTAATATATACTTTGATAAGTACAACTGTAATATGTGTCACTTTACACTGTTGTGTAGCTGACGTGACTTTTTTACTTTCACGGTTATTTACTGTCACCTAATGTATAATATAAACATTAGGTGACAGTAAATAGTCACGTCAAGTAAAAAAGTCACGTCAGCTACACAGCTGTGTTCATTTGTTTTAGCAGTACGATAAAGGATATAAACTAACATAGCCACAAAATTTAAGAGCAGGACGATGTTTATATTATATATATATTATATATATATATATATATATATATATATATATATATATATATATATATATATATATATATATATATGTATATATATATGTATATATATATATATATATATATATATATATATATATTTAATCACTTAGTAATTCTTTTAAACTGCGTGAAATTGTATATGTTTCATTATATACTATATATATATATATATATATATATATATATATATATATATATATATATATATATATATATATATATATATATATATATATATAATATAACATCGTCCTGCTCTTAAATTTTGTGGCTATGTTAGTTTATATCCTTTATCGTATTGCTAAAACAACTGAACACAATGTATGTCTAGCGAGATGGCTTGGTATTTCACTCGGCGACACGAACCCATCAAGATCAGATCTTCTGAAAACATAATTGTAAAAGTCGTACGCATTCGGTAGTTCACGTACGAAGTATATTCATCACATTTACACATTTTGTCAATAGCACAAACAATTGTGTGGATATAATTCACACAATGCTGTCGTACAAAAGTTGTGAGATTGTTGCGCTCGGTTGCAAAATAATGATTTTTACATCAAATGTAATGACTGTCAGACCCAAAAGTGACGGTGTCAGTGGATTTACAAGACTAACCAATCGTCTTGACAATTTTTTATATACTTAATATAATACGCCATTTTAATACAATTCGTGAGATATTTTTGTGCAAAAGATTTATATTCTAAATCACTAACAATTATCCAATCAATTGAATGCAAACGAATTGTTAGAAACATTGTTTTTTGGCGAAATACTCTGTCTGAGACCGAGTCTTAGATAATCGAACGGGGAAAATACAAAATATCGAATTTTTGCGTCGTCAGTATTGCAGTTTTACAAATGTAGGGTAGATTGGGGGATTAGCCTACCTGAAGCGCAAAACGACATAACTCGCAAACTAAACATTTATTAAAAAAAACATTTCGTCCCACCGAAACCTGTATACGCTCCCCTCTACTCATGGAGCATTCCAGTAAAAGTAATAACAATGTTATGTGCTAAAAACAAAATATATTTTGGTAGGCATATTACCTAGCTTGGTGAGGCAATACGCCCAGTGAACGGGGCCAATAGCCTACGGGTGGGCCTATTGCCCCGCTCTAAATTAATGCAAGAGAATGTCCAATCAATATTAATTCTACAATTAATGTATGTAGTATTATCTACTACTATTAGTCATTCATTTGCAATTAAATATGTATAGTATTGTCTACCACTATTGGTACTAGTCAATGTCATTACTCATCACAACAGGTAAATAAACAGACAACGATGTGATAGGCCCGGAAAATAATGTCCAATCAATATTCATTCGCAATTAAATATGTGTAGTATTGTCTACCACTGTTAGTCAACGTCATCACAATATAGTCCTTCGTAAATAAAATGACAACGATGTGATAAGACCTGAAAAGCAAAATATAATTTACAAGACGATATAGGACATTGTGATCTCACATCGCTTAAACTGCTAAACATTGTCGTTGTGATTCCATAAGCGTGACTACTCCTCGTCAGAGTCGCAGTTGGGACATATAAATCCTCTCTCCCCCGGCATGCATGCTTCGTGCGTCCACTTCTTGCACTGTTGGCATGGAACCCACTTCTCGCACGGCCTTCTCGTCGCAAAGGTCTCGCCACACCCCAGGCAAGCTCATTCTTCGTCATCACTGCTGTCTGATTGTCGTTGCTTGTTCAGCTTCGATTGTGGCTTCACCCGAGACTTACTTTTCTTAGTCATCTTCGTTCTCTGCTCATCCAACTTGGCTTGGAGATTTCGTTTATATGGCAACGATGCGATACACGCAGCAGACCTAGGCTTCCTAGTCCTTGATCTGGGTCTTGTGATCTTCGGAAGTGGACAGTGTTTTGCGATGATTTGTCTCACCGTCGTGTGGTTGCAGCTTTGTAAGCCAGAAGGTACCGCGACAGCACTCGGTACCGGGGAAGCAGTGGATCAGCATATATATATATATATATATATATATATATATATATATATATATATATATATATATATATATATATATATATATATATAATTAATATATGATTATTATATATTTTATTACACTATATATAATTTATATTCTTATTTAAACTAGCTTGTATAATGTATTTGTAAAGAATTTCATGTATATTGAGCAATTTTATAACTATTTGTCTTGCAAAGCGCCACAAACAATTTGAAATTGGATCGAGCGCTATATCAAATAAATAGATTATTATTATTATTATTACTCCCACGACGAACGACGACGGATCGATATCTTAGAGCGACCATCGCAGTAGCGGGAATAACAATTTCGCGAGCAGGACGTAGGCGCCGAAGTCAGCGGTCCTGCACAGCGTAGAGAAAAACACTCCTAAGACGACCGAGCGATACGCCTCCACTAGCGATGTCATGGTAAACTGCGGCGTCGTTATTAATATGATTCCCAACCGTCCAACCGACGACGAGGACTTATCGACTGTTCCGTTTGCCAACGAACGTAGGGGGTCCAACGCGGTAATGGACGACTTCTGGGAGTCGTAAGCGCCTCCTGTCGTATGCACCGTCTCCGATCGACGCTACCTACCAACTCCATGGATATGTTGATACATTTGAGCTGTTGCGCGAACTTTTGCCATCCTACTGGATCGTTCCTTCTCGGTTTTCTCAAAACGTCGTTCACGAGATTCTTCATGTTGCTGCCGGGTACCGGCGCACCATCGTGTATGAAGTCGCCTCCATCGGTCCACGCGAGATCGGTTTTAAGATGGTCCATCAAACATTTTGCCTTGACCTTCATGGTTTTCGGAACGCTCTCCGCGATGTCGGCCACTACGACGCCCTCCGCCAGCTCTGCTTCCGGTTCGTCGTTCACCATAGCCACACGTGTCGGTTGTTTCTCGAGTCTATCGGCCAAGTTATACCGCTGCAAAACCTGATTGAACAACTTCGCTTTTTCCCCGTCGTCTAGGTCAATCCGCTCGAGAATGGAGGTCATCTCGGCGTAGAGACCTCGCATGACCATACCGACCGTGTCCTTTGGCGTTGGTGAACGAAGGGTCTTCAACAACCACCAAGGTAATTTTTCGCATGTGCTCCACCAAGGCCATTTTTTGCGCGTGCTTCATCTACTTGAACGCGTCTGAGCAAGAGAAGAAGGACCGTACCCGCCGACGGAGTTAGCAAGGCCGCTAGGAAGCCGCCGGTTTGTAGAATCCTCCTCTTCTTCGCGATAGCCAACTTATTCGCCAACGCGTGCAGGTCCTTCGTGTATTTTTGGAACCGTCTTTTACGTATCGGAGTCAACGGAACGCTCCCTTTTAAAATGTTATACGCGCACTCGCATATGATGTTAACCCTTCCAGTATACTAATACGGGCCAGTGCGGAACGTTGTGCTGAATCGTCTGGTCTGGAAGAGCATTCTTAGAGATATTGCATCGTTCATTCATTCCTAACATAGGACAATTTACAAAGCTTGATAACATTTTCTCTACGCGTTACTTTAAGAACATTCATTATGCATTCTAAACCTGCTTTCGAAAGAAACAGAGACGGTTCCGTGAATACACCGGTTTATTAAAATGTTGTGAGTTAGGTGGATATCCGAAAGCAGAATACATGAGATAATGTTTTCTGTTTTACAAGTTGTTGGCAATCCACTCTGCATAGGTGCATTGCTGTTAGCTACACACTACAGCAGTATCATACGTAACAGTTTATCTAAATGCAAGTGTTTATATTAAAAAAACACAATTAACAATCTGCAGTCATTATGTGCATCAGAATAAGCGGTGCTATATGCAGTGAAGGACAACATGCTAATGCCACGTCGTAGCGTCAGCTGTGAGCACAATCTGGAATACGCATTAGGGATACGCATTAGTTAAGTACTTACAATAATAAGCAATTTATTCTAAAGTATTCACATCATAGTTAACATTGCAGCAGTCAAGAGTAACAAAATGTTAGTCACACACGTTAGAAAAACTCGAGGAAAAAATTAGATAAAAACCAGGTCACACACAACAGTCTACATAATTATAAATATATATGTTTGTAGACATATTTGTGTACTTAGTGTTGTATTATTTTATGGACACAAATACATAATTCACACCAGTACAATTGTTAGATAAATATTCCGGACAATATATATATATATATATATAATTATTAGTTCCGTGTTCGTCATCTTCCACATGTTCAAGCGCTCGTGGCAGAGATTCTTCGGGCCACCTTCTGGATTCACTTGATGCCCTTGGCTGCCAGGTCTTCTGTCACACGCAGTAGATATCCCTGGTCCGGATAGCCGTCCCTGAAACCCGTTAACGCAATATTTACAACAATCGAGTAGTTGTAGGAAAGTATAAAATTATATGTAAGAAAATATGAACTTCATATCTATTAATAATTTTTCACAGTCACTTTTCTTTGTAACATTTTTTACTGGGCTCTTTCAGCTGCCTTCGTCAGACTGATTAACGCTAGATGGCGGTACGGTAGTTATCGTATGCAGGTGCTGTTGGAGTAAGACCACAGTAAGGAATTGCATTGGTGGCCATGTTAACGTTTTCTCTGATTATAAGAAAACGTGACCATCAAAAATTCTGAAAATTTGTCACAGCAACTGCCATCATCTCATTGACATACTGACCTAATTTTGTCTAAATCACATACCTCCAGCTCTTTTAAACCGCCCCGACGTGCGATGCCTATCAATTTTGACAAAAATAGCCATATATTCATGCGCCCACGTGGCCCATAGCAGAAAAATTCCAATAAATCCCTCCGCCTGTTAAACTCTCAAAAAAATGCACCATTTCACAGCCAATAACTTCTACAAACAAACCTGTGAATATGCCTGCTCAATTGCACTTATGTCACATCATATGAATTGTTTAAATTCACATATCGGAATTTAATACGCCCTACATTCGTGTGAAACAATAAACAGGAAGGTCAACTGTGTCTTACCTCTGTTACTACCGTTCATCTACTAGGTGGTGTAACTGTTAAAATAGTTACCCCACCTAGCGGATCACTGAGAATAGATATGGTAATTGTTAAACAGTTGCTCCACCTAGCGGGTCACTGTGAATCTACAACTATATCAATGAAATAAAAACACACACACTTTAGAAACATTGAATTGATAGTTTAAAATCTTGATTAATTGATGGGTGGCTTCGAATAGTTTTCAATATTGATTGAGCTAATGAAACGTGTTAAAATATCCAACATTACATGTTTTTATCATAATTTTTATTCAGGACACAGTTATGCCTGAGAAAAACCTAAATGTGGTATATTCATTGGGATTCATGGTGACTGAATGTATCTCACAGCCTGTAGGACATTCGTGTACTCATGACTTCCCCAAATACGCCAGTCTGAAATATTCCCAGTTTTACATCACGTGTGGCTTTCAGAAATAATAATAATTAACAAAAACACCTACACTATCTCAATCCTTAGGAACACAAGCTCAGAGGGGCAACAAACCAGAATCATTAAACATGATTTCAAGGCACTTTTGTGAATTTCCAAATAGCCTCGCAAGTTGAGTCACTTAATCTATACACCTAGCTATTATGGGGAGCGGTGGTCTAATGGTTAGAGCATCCGCCTGTCGATCGAGAGGACGGCGGTTTGATTCCGCCGCCGTTTTGAAGCTTGGGCAATTTCGTTCACCCAATTTTGCCCGTGTCTTTCGGAAGAGACATTAAAAGCCGTTGGTCCAAACTCCTGAGTTAGCTCAAGATTGGGCTGTTTGGAGTATAACTACTGGAGACTTGAGACTATGTGACTTCCCTAAATGTCCTTAGTATTATGGCAGTTGTGTGACTTTCTTACTTCCTAAATGTCCTTAGTATTATGATAGTTGTGTGACTTACTTCCTAAATGTCTGTCGTATTTTGGCAGTTGTGTGACCTTCTTACTTCCTAAATGTCTGTAGTACTATAGCAGTTATGTGACTTTCTTATATTGAGCCATACTGTAGACAGGTGGGTTCTGAAAATACTGGCAGTCATAGTAATTATAAGATTTCCTCAGATTCCCCCAAAGTCTCGTGGCACTAACTGAATCGCCTAAAGCAGAAATGGGAATGTCGTTGCTTGTACATCCCAATATAACCCCATCTTCTGTGGTCTGTGGCACTCCAAATGTTGTCTCACTTTTATGACTTCCCCACATGCACCCACTCTTATCATAAGACTTATGGCATGCGTGTGAATTCCTCAAATGCACAGTTTTATGCCATAATATTATATTAATTTTGATCTAGCCTGTCAACCTGTCGGTCAAACAGGGTCAATGACAACTCTTCATGCTATGAGAGAACTGTTGGAGAAGAAGAGTTTTGACTACTTACCCATCTTGTCCACCATCTCGGCTGGTCTTGTGATGGATATCATTCCACGTGACAACGTCACCCCGACCGGTGGTCACTGACCAACCCACGGTGAAGGTCAGGCGCTGCCTGAAGGCCTACAAATTAACCAGGCCTGTACTTTGACACTGACACAGACATACAAGAATGGAGCCACTCGTGACAACATCCCAGGTAACTTTTTTAATAAATTTACACCATTATTGATTAATTAATCATCACCAAAACGATTTCTGTGAAAGATAACACTGCACTAGAGCATCATTTAAATCACTATGTTAATATGTTGTTTCACTAAGATAAATTAAATGAAGAAATCAAAGGTAACTCATACTTTCACAAGTTTACATATCTAATGATTAGTCGATTCTTTCGCCGATGTCAAAAGTTTTAAATTTCTTTTTTGATTAAACCAAATTAAAATGAATGGCGAAGGAACTTTTACGTTAGGCTAGTCATGCAGCAGTTGCTGAACAACACTTGTTTGTGAATAGAACAGGATTTTGGAAATGTACATGGTTACAAGATGTTTCTAATACAGCCACATTTAAGCATGTTTGTTACCGGTAACTAAAAGTAATTGAGTTCACGTACACTATGATCATCTTAAGAATAACATTATAATAACAAGTGGCGAAAAAAAAATAACATGACAGTTTGGAAAGACTAAATATGACAACATGAGCATACCCGTTAACCATCTTGTTGTTCAGACATTGTGAATATATGATTGCAACATGTCATTATTATATACATATTTAACTAATTAGTATAACAATAAAATAAAATGCAGCATTTATTTACAACTGTAAACAATTAGCAACATCTGTATTAGCATTATTGTGATGGCACCTGGGACGTGTAAAAAAAATTTATTAGGGGCAAAATAATGTTTTGGAACACCAATCTCTGATAGAAACAGTGTTTCCGAAACAAACATTCAAGTACTACATTTTGCCACTAGGTGGATACTTATCTCTATTTTTGCACTGGCAGGCAATGTTTGTAGTGGGGTTGGGTCACAATTATTATCAGTATCACCTATGTCAAAAAAATTCCATCCTCCATTAAGGGACGGGTGACCGCCACCTCGCCCCACTAAATACGCTGGTGGATGGCATATAAAAATAAGATCCAAATAATCTAAAACACTGTATGACATACCCGTTTCAAGAGATCAAGGATTCTTCGGCCATCTTGGTTATCTGGAAGGAAGGCTCTACGTTGTGTGCCATGGAAGGGGTGGCCTGGGTGCGGGTGTTCTCTCTGTAACAAGTGTGAGATCATGATGACACTGGACCAGACCTGGATGCGGGTGTTCTCTCTGTAACAAGTGTGAGATCATGATGACACTGGACCAGACCTGGGTGCGGGTGTTCTCTCTGTAACAAGTATGAGATCATGATGACACTGGACCAGACCTGGGTGCGGGTGTTCTCTCTGTAACAAGTGTGAGATCATGATGACACTGGACCAGACCGAGCAGTCAAAACACATGGCTCCTTCCAAGTATTCCACACCCAAAACAATGCAGTGATTTAGACATTGTTTACTTTTTATGTTTAATCAACAAGTATTTTGGCCTTCATGATATATTCGGAGAACCACATTTCTACAAGATAAACAATGTGTAATTTATCAAGCCAAAAAACCTGAATTTCTATATATTCCAGGAACTCCGTGATTATTTACCAAATGTACCTTGACTACTCATTTGTATCAATTCACTAACAAATAACCTAACAAAGCAATTATATAAAATAATAATAATGTTAAAACTGCTTCCTTAAATGATTTAGCCTATCGCAAATCCGGTTCATTCCTGTCAAAATAAATAATATAGCATCTGTAGTCGATTTAATAAAAATGCCTATTTTTTTTCAAATCATCGAAGGAATTGACTTTAGTTGTTAGATCTGGTAAGCATCAAAATAGTGGATATCCAAAATGGTAAACACTGTGTGGCTCAATGCTGATCATGGGCATAACCTCCATTTTCTCGCCGATCACATGACACAGTTACAACATTTCACCAAGGAAGAAAATCGTTATATTTCAGCATTTCGATTGTAACTTCAGTTAATGCTTGAAGAAGCGTTAACTAAGTTAATGTTTGAACAAGCATTAAATAATTTAGCAGTTTGTCTGATGATTTCACATCCTCTCGCCAATCACATGACAAAGTTACGAAATTTCACCGAAGGACAAAATCGAGATTTTTCAACATTTCAATTTTCACTTCAGTAAATGCTTGAACAAGCATTAACTAATTTAATACTTTGTCTGATGATTTCACAAAAACTACATATAAAAGTTGCACAAAGAGCTAGCATGTTGTAGCGGATACTAGGTAGGTTTGGTTTTTCGTAAACTAACTTTGAAATGACACTATCAAAACAATCAAATTGATTAAGCACCTTTAAATAATATTTAGTTAATTAACATATTTATCATAATTACTTATTTATTCTCTTCTAATATACCCTATATGTCATGAAGAAATACCCAATAAACTGTGTTCCAAAAGTTATTTAACTTAATTTTGCATCATAAATATGTGAATCACAACTGCAATGTTCACTCACTGTCTGTGTGCCGTTGGGAAAGGAGTACTCAATGACAATAGTTTGACAGGTGTAACCAGGCAGGGCTGTACTGCAAATAGTTGAATACATTGTTCCACTCTTTGGCTGGTTTCCTTGTAATATGTCATAAACTGTGCGACATACGGGACACTCTCGTTTATAGTCAAAGCATTTAGTGATGCACGCTTCACAGAACTTGTGTTTGCAGTTTGGCAATGTCTTCGGCTTGTCCGGCATCTCCAGACATATTGGACAAAGGTCACCTCCGTCTGAGCCATCACCTTCACTGGCTACTGCTGCACCGCCCTGTTTCCCTGCAACACCGCCAAAGTCTGGGGCTCGCTTCTCCGTCATACTGGTGGTGCCACTCTGCATCACTGCAGCATATGACTCCCTCCTGTGATCTTTGGCTGTAGGTGTTTTTCCTACAACATCACCACTACTGTTCTTCCTCTCACTTGGACTTCTCCCGACTGATGTATTTAGAAGCAATTTATCGGGATCTCCACCCGGGTGTAAAGCCCTGCTTGCAGACTTGACATCACCTTTCTTGTTGTCAGTGTCACTAAGACTGGACGTGGAGCTGCTCCTGTGTTTCCCATCATCATCAGGTCTTTTCCCAGGTGAGTCATTAGAACCTTCACCCGACGCTAACTTCCTCCCTGGCATCACAACATTGTCCATCTTGTTGTCAGTGTCACTAAGACTGGAGCTGCTTCTCTTATATTTCCTGTTATCTTCAGGTCTTTCTACAGGTGATTCAGGTGAACCAGACTCAAAAGGACCCTCATGCAAGACCGATTCCTTGGTTGTGCTTCCCAGGCCTTTCCAGATCTGGCCAGCTACTCCAGTGACCCCACTAAATATGCTGGCCGTCCGTGCAGATTTCTGGCTGTTTTCCTCAGATGTGCCACTTTGCAGTTCAAAGTTCTCCTGAAGTAACTTCACCATCGCTGTGTTGATGTCCACCAGGTGTATGTCCCTAAGTCTTGACTGATGTGCTTCACCGTGGCAGAACTTGGTCACAGCTTCACACATGGTCCGAGCAAACAACTCACTGGGGACACCATATATACCTGAAACCACAAAAGAAGAGTACATCTGATAACTCAGCTATTTGTATACAACCTATTAAGCATACAGTACACCTATAAATGTTGAGACGGGATGTCACAAATTTGTTCCACTGTTCCACACCAGATGGTGCCACCATCTTGTCAATAATTCTTACTAAAGGCATATGGTCTGAGTTGAAAACATACACATTTCAGTGAAATGAGTACGTGTCCAAAATTGGAGACTAAGTGGGGCCTTTGTCCTTTGTGTACCTCAAACGATGCAGTGTGATGGAATGTTATGGATAGAAAAATAATGTCAAAATGACCTATAAAGCTATAATAATTTTGATCAAGTTTGTAAAGGATTACCATAATCGATTAACAAAATGGCTGTATGCTTATATATGCTATATGCTTAATGCGCTGAATACAGTATGTCCATCAACACTGTTTTGTTACAACTTCACGCTTCATTTAACACATATTTAATGATACATTACTCTTCTCAAACATATATGCATGTCTGATTAGATACCTGCATCTATTTGAAGCCCTGTGATTCTCAAATATAGATCCCTCTATTATCCACTGAAATGTTATAAAAAATAATCCAGTGATTTTTTAATACAAGCCATGACAAAAATAAACCATGAAACCATTTCCACAAAAACTAAAGCAGCTGAAAATGTGCTTGGCTAATAACTGCTTGTGTAAAGATACTGGACATATTGAGCAAAGGTGCGATCAATCATCTACTGCGTAACTCACCTGAACTGACAGCAGGTATTGCAATGCTGGAGTAGTATTTACTTGCCATCAGGCAGCTGGTGAAAGCTTGGTGCAGTATGCAAAGGCAGTCATTCTTGTTTGCAAAACGGTACCACATTGGTCCTACGACATGATAAACTTCCAGACACGGTAGTCGTCCAGCCGAAGTCATCACTCCATCACCATGATAAATCTCTCCGTGCTCCTGGATAATTCTGTAACACTCCTGTGTGAACTCTGGACCAGCTGCCCGTGCAATGGCTCCAGCAACACCACCACCGTGGTCAAGACGTCCATTGGCTGCATTCACAATGACATCAACATTCATCTTTGTAATGTCTCCCCCATGCACATGGACCCTGGTTGATGCGACCTCATAGGTCTTCCATGGTACAACAGTATATGCTTCTGCACGATGGTGCCTTGAATGGCTCAATGCGTCAGCTACTGCATGGTGCCTGTTGCCATGGTATTCATAAATAGGCTCTTCTTTGGGGTCAATGCCGTCCTTTCCATCAGACTCACTCTCCCCCATCTTTTTGGGGTCCTTCCTTCGGATGTCTCCAGACACTGCTGGACCTCGTTCAGTGCTCCCTATTTTTGAGGTTCTTCCTGTAGCATTCTCGTGATCTTCCCTATTTCCCACATCACGAGTCAGGCATTCATTGAATATCTTCATCAACATCAGCCTGCACATTTCGACCTGCAGCCAACTACCTTGGATTACCAGGTCATGTATATCCACACCATAATGCCTCATTACTTGTTCCACAACCATCTGCCAAAGTGTTGGTGAGGCCACAGCTTGGGGAACCCTCTCATGAACGGTGGCAGACACGCTGGAGAACATCTGCATAAACCACACACAAACTACCACATTACTACGTGCAGCAACACTGTATATTTGATATTTACAAAGAACATCAAATAACATATTACAATGATAGCAGCGATGATAGTTTTGTTATTTTTTAATGATGTGGACCTTATATTATTTATTTATCTATTTATTAACATATATGAACTTATTCTGGGCTAATTTAACTGATTTTAACATTGACTGATTCACATGCAAATGGCATAGACAAAACCCACATTTTTCATTCAAGTATAAAGCGAGAAAATGCCCTATATCACTGGTATTATACTCAAGTGCGACAGGAACTGGGAATCTCACAATGGAACAGGTTCCAAGCAATGGAAGAGGGAAAAACGATCGATGAAAAGTGGTCAAGATGCAAGAACGCGATTACAGGCATCTGTGAACAAGTCCTAGGCTGCCGGGAAGCTAGGAGGAAGGACTGGATTACAGACGACACATGGGAAGCTATTGAGTCAAGGAGAGAGACTGAAACGAAACTCAACAAGGAAGTAGATTACACAAGGCATATGGTCTAAGGGAAAAAAAATTGCAGCAGGAATATCAGGAAAGAAATAAAACAACTCCAGAGAGCTATACAAGATCACCAGACAGCTAGCAGGGGAGAACAAGATCACCAGACAGCTAGCAGGGGAGAACAGGATCACCAGACAGCTAGCAGGGAAGAACAGGATCACCAGACAGCTAGCAGGGAAGAGCAGGATCACCAGACAGCTAGCAGGGAAGAACAGGATCACCAGACAGCTAGCAGGGAAGAACAGGATCGCCAGACAGCTAGCAGGGAAGAGCAGGATCACCAGACAGCTAGCAGGGAAGAACAGGATCACCAGACAGCTAGCAGGGAAGAACAAGATCGCCAGACAGCTACCAGGGAAGAACAGGATCGCCAGACAGCTAGCAGGGAAGAACAGGATCACCAGACAGCTAGCAGGGAAGAACAAGATCGCCAGACAGCTAGCAGGGAAGAACAGGATCACCAGACAGCTAGCAGGGAAGAACAAGATCGCCAGACAGCTAGCAGGGAAGAACAGGATCACCAGACAGCTAGCAGGGAAGAACAAGATCGCCAGACAGCTAGCAGGGAAGAACAGGATCGCCAGACAGCTAGCAGGGAAGAACAAGATCGCCAGACAGCTAGCAGGGAAGAACAAGATCGCCAGACTGCTAGCAGGGAAGAACAAGATCGCCAGACAGCTAGCAGGGAAGAACAGGATCGCCAGACAGCTAGCAGGGAAGAACAAGATCGCTAGACAGCTAACAGGGAAGAACAGGATCACCAGACAGCTAGCAGGGAAGAACAAGATCGCCAGACAGCTAGCAGGGAAGAACAGGATCACCAGACAGCTAGCAGGGAAGAACAAGATCGCCAGACAGTTAGCAGGGAAGAACAGAATCACCAGACAGCTAGCAGGGAAGAACAAGATCGCCAGACAGCTAGCAAGGAAGAACAAGAGCACTAGACGTCCTATCAGGGACAAGCAGGGAAACGTTCTCACTAAGGAATCTCTACAGTTACAATGCTGGAAAGAACATTTTCAAGAAATCTTTAATAAGCCTCCACCAGATTCAATCCCAGACGCTGAGGAAGCAACTGAAGACCTTAACATTAATTGAGGTAGGATATCCAAAGAGGAGATCAAGAGAACCATCAAAAAGCTGAAGCTAGGCAAAACACTTAGAACTGACAATACACCATCCAATGTCTTAAAAGCTGATATTAGTGCCACTACAGAGGTTTTATACAGCCTGCTAAATGAGATCTCAGTCAGTTCAGTTCGCCCTCTGCCGGAGAAGACGACAGACGTTGTTCTATGCAGTCAACCTTCTACTGGCTCAGTATAAATTTTGACAATTTACGTGTGTTGCTGTGGCAGAAATGCCATTTGTGGCAGTCGGCTATCTGGCGTGCTGCACCCCTATTATTATTCTCAGCAAATGTTGTGGTTGCTCTATTTCTTCTAGAAGCTTTTCTTACCTATTAAAACTGTCAATACCCCATTAGAGTCGTTCGACTTGATTACATTTCGAAAGGATAAATCCTGCACAGATCATATTGCTACACTCAGGATTATCGCTGAAAAATGTATTGAATGGCAGAGGTCCCTTTACATAAACTTCAAAAAGCAATCAATAGTATAAATAGGGCAGTTCTATGAAAGCTCCTGAGGCACTATGGATTACCTGCAAATTTTTTAACCCTAATAAAGAACACATACGATGGTTTCCCTGATCATGTCATCTTTAATGGACAAGTTTCAGAGGGCTTCCAGATTGCAACTGGAGTACGACAGGGCTGCTTGCTACCTCCACTGCTCTTTCTAATAGCCATAGACTGGACAATGAAAAGATCCACAGAGCACCATCGTACTGGGATCCAGTGGAACGTGTTCTCACAGCTAGAAGAACTGGGTTTTGCAGATGATCTAGCACTACTCTCAGAAACCCATAAACACATGCAACAAAAAAACAGAAAGGCTTCAAGGATCTGGATTGGCCAAACTCTCAGAAAAGATACAACAAATACAACCAAACAAGCACTGGGCTATATCCCACAAGGAAAGAGAAGACAAGGAAGGCCAAAAATCAACTGGAGATGCTCAACACTACAAGATCTTGATAAAGTGGGGGTCACCTGGCAAGAGGCCAAAGCTCTAGCCCAGAAGAGAGTGAGGTGGAGAAACATGGTTGACGCCCTATGCTCCTGAAGGGGCGAAGAGGATTAAGTAAGTAATTAGTATTATGAAATAACACACCCTCAAATACCCAAACCACTTGAACACCAGTAACATACCCCCTGACATTTACATGACCCAGGCCCTCATAGGTTCCAAATTTAATCAAGACTGGAGGTTGCTGAGGACAATGCACAAGGCAACACCATGTGACATTACGCCATGTGACATTACATGATGTGACATTACGCCATGTGACATTACGCCACGTGACATTATGCTATGTGACATTACGTCATGTGACATTACGCCAAGTAACATTGCGCCACATGACATTGCACCATGTAGCATTATATCATGTAACATAACACCACATAATATTACACCATTGTACCATTCCACCGTGTGTAAGAACAACGCTTTACATTGGAATGGTCATTAATTACTGTGAAGTAAGGTGAACCAATCTGTGTTTCTTTTCTCAGGACAATGTTAAAAACTGGCAGGTACTTAAAAAAATTGGCATTAGTACTAGTCAAAGATGGACACAAAAAGTGAAATTCCTTACATTAGTACTAGTATTAGTCAAAGATAAATATAACATTTCTCTAAAGGTATTGCTAATACTTTTGCAATTTCTTCTGTTCTATAGGTATAATATAGGATATATTGCAATATTTAATTTAATAATAATAAGACAAGGTGTTATAGGAACAAGACAAAAAAAAAAAAAACATCCTAATACGGCAATAAATACTATGAGCTCACAGTGGAATTTGATTCAACAAAGCAGCTGATTCACTTATGCAGCTTTCATTTTAATACTCGAAAATAGGGAATTATTCTGCATCAGCCAATATATTTGATTTTACTATAAATGGCTGATTCTGTTATCCAGGATTTTGTCCACTATATATTTTTAAAAGTACTGTGAATATTTGGAATACCTCTGACATTGCTAATGTACCTCTGTATTGCTAATACTCGTAATATTGCGTTGTGAAAATATTGCTAATTCTCTGCAATACTCAAAATTGAGTTTTGCATCCATCCCAGGAATTAGTACACCTGGAAGATTTCCAAGTGTTTCAGGTGAAAATACAAAACAATGACTGAAGTAACAGTTACATTACATGCCTTTCCATCTGACTCACTCCCTCCCATCGTTGTTCGGCCTTTCCTTCTGGTGTCTCCTAACACTGCTAGACCTCGTCCTTTCTTCCATGTTTTCGAAGTTCTTCCTGTAGCAATCTTGTGATCTTCCCTATTTCCCACATCACGAGTCAGACATTCGGTGTATATCTTCATCAACATCAACCTGCACATTTCGATCTGCAGCCAACTACCGTGGATTACCAGGTCATGTATATCCACCCCACATTGCCTCATTACTCGTTCGACAACCATCTGCCAAAGTGTCGGTGAGGCCACAGCTTGGGGAATCCTCTCATGAACAGTGGCAAACACGTTGCAGAACATCTGCACAAACAACAACAAAATGACCACATTGCTACATGCAGCAAAAGTGTATATTTGATATTTACAAAGAACATCAAATAACATGTTGTAATAACAGCAGCGATGATAGTCCAGTTATGTTTTAATGATGTGGACCTTATATTATATATTTATTTATTTGTTAACATATTTTAACTTATTCTGGGCTAATTAACATAGCAATGACTACTCATTAATTTTGTGGGGTGATTCCCTGACAAATGGCGTGGACAAAACCCACATCTTTCATCCATGTATGTAGCGAGAAAATGCCCTATATCATTAGTATTTTCAAATAACACACCCTCGGTCAAATACCCCTCCCACTTGAACCCTGGTCACATACCCCCTGACATTTACATCACCCAGGCCCATCATGCGTTCCAAATTTCATCAAAACTGGAGGTTGTTGAGGACAATGCGCCACGTGACATTACACCACGTGATATTACAAGATTTAACAAGATTTGCCATCCAGGCAAAAGGCCCAGATAGCAAGTGGACAAGGAAGCTATTGGCTTATCCAGAGTCCAACAATTTTCATCTACATGTAATCCGCCCTCCTGAGATATGTGTCAAACTTGTTTTTAAACATATTCATGCTGCTGGCATTTACAAAATCCGCATGTATTCATTCAAGCGTATCTATATCCTTATTGCGATATGGTCTCCATGCTTGTATACAGTATTTTAAATGAGATCTAAATATTGCTATATACAGAGGTATAATTATCTTTTTCTTGTATGTGATGTTTCTCCTAATCAACCCAAGAATTTTATTACCCTTTGAAGCTGCAATACCACACCGTTCCGAAACTTTCATATCAGTACTTATTTTAATTCCTAAGTCCTTTTCTTTTACAGTAGTACGTAGAACAGTATCTCCAATATTACAGTTTATATGCAAGTTCCCATGTCCTGTATAATGCACTTACATTTCCAAAAATTTAATAACATCTGCCATTTTCCAGACCATTTAACTAATTTGTCTAGATCGTATTGTAAGTATTGTTTATCAACATCAGTGTTAACCCTAAACACTTTTATATCATCCGCAAATTTCAGTATGTTGCTTGTTATATGTTATATTGTCTTCCAAGTCATTATATATATATATATATATATATATATATATATATATATATATATATATATATATATATATATATATATATATATATTAAGAACAATAAAGGTCTTAATACTGATCCTTGTGGTACCCCACTCAAAACTGGTTTCCAGTTTGAAACCTCTCCATCTACTACAACATGCTGTCTTCTGTCAGTTAGCCATTGTTCTATCCAGTCAACCATGCCATTCCTGATACCATGGGCTTTTAATTTAAATAGTAATCCTTGATGTGGCACTTTATCAAAAGCTTTCTGAAAATCTAAGTAGATGATATCTACCTCGTCTATCCACTTTATGGTGATTTCTTCCAAAAAACATAACATATTTGTTAAGCATGACCTTGCATGTAGGAATCCATGTGGAGATGAATTTAATAATTCATGCCAAACAAGGAAGCCCACCATGTGATTTTTAATTAATCTTTCTAATAATTTACAAATCACTGTCCTTAAACTCACTGGTTTTTAATTCTCTGACTTATTTATTGAACCCTTTTTAAATAATGGTATGATGTTTGCTTCTTTCCATTCAAAAGGAACAACTCCCTCTTGTAATGACAAGTTGAACATTCTTGCAAGTGGTATACTGATTTGTTCTACTGTTTTCATTAGTAGTTTTGGAGGAATTTCATCCACTCCAAGTGATTTATTATCCTTCATTGCCTTTATTTTCTTAGCTACCATTTCTGGAGTTACAATTAACTGCCCTAAGTAATCAGATTTAGCCTGCAGAAATTTAGCATCTGGAACTGGTAATGAACTAATATCCTCTCTGGTAAACACTGAACTGAAGTAACCATTTAGGTCTTCCACCATTAAAAAACCTTGAGATATTATATTTCCAGCTGTGTCTTCTGGAAGTCTGACCATGTCTCGTACATTTTGTTTACTCCTGACTAAATTAAAACTCTTGCTATCATTGTTTATGTTATATGCTAGTTTTTGCTCATAGCTTTATTTAGATTGTTTAATTTCAGTCGTAGCTGCATTAAGTGCCTCTTTGTAATTTGCATAGTCTTCATTCTTTCTGGTACGCCTAAAAACCCACCACATAGTTTGCTTGAACATTATTTTTCTAATAGCTTCTTTTCACAAGTGTTTCTTTATAGTTTCTTTCTAGGGAACAAATTGATCAATGATACTCTCAATTTCATATTTAAAATGTAAACATTCAATTGTGCTCCTATGCCCCAGCATGTTATTCCAATCTAGCTTTGCTAAGTATTTTAATGTTGAATTTCCTTAAACTATTTTGTACCAAACAGCTTCTTTGCAATCTGCTTCCTTATCTAGAAAAATATTTCATAAGCCTGAATAGATTCTTTAACATATAAAATAACTCCCCCTCCCCTTCTTCCTATTTGATCTCTCCTAAACTTTACGTATCCTGTCAGTCCTAATTCAGCATCTGCTATGTTTATGTTGGACCATGATTCGATTATACCAATTATGTGAGGGTCAATATCTTCTACCATAATGTTTACTTCACTTTTTTTACTATGCTCCTTGCATTTAAACACACACATTTATAACCAGCCTCAGGGATGCTTATGTCAAGTGACATTATGCCTTGTGACATTACGTCATGTGACATTATGCCAGATGACATTACACCATGTGACATTATGCCACGACATTACACCACATGACATTACTCCACATTACATTATGCCACATGACATTATCCTACGATATTATGTCATGTGACATTACATCATGTGACATTACGCCACGTAACATTACAACATACAACTTTATACCGTGTAGGACGACAAATTTGCATTGAAATCTTGATAGTTTAGTTAAGATTGGAATGTTCATTAATGACTGTGAAGTAAGGTGAACCATTTTGTGTTATGAAATGTGAAAAACTGGGAGGTACTTAAAAAAGTGATATTCTTTAGATTGGTGCTAGGATTAATCAAATATAACATATTACATTTCCCTAAAAGTATTGCTAAATCATTTGCAATATTAGTATAAGTATAATATAGGGCATATTGCAATACTTAATTTAATAAAGCAAAGCAAAAACTAAACACATCCTAATACTGTAATATTTTGGAAAATACTATGAGCTCCACTTAATAAAATCCTAGTGCAATTTGATTCTATAAAGCAACTGATTCACTTCAGCAACTTTCATTTTAATACAGCGAAGATAGGGAATTATTCCGTTCTAGCCAATATATTTGATTTAACTATAAATGGCTGATCCTGTTATCCATGATTTTGTTAAGTGCAATACTCTGTATTTCAAAAGTATTGCGAGTATTTTGAACACCTTTGACTTGAAAGTATTGCTAATACTCGTACCATTGCGTTGCAAACTAAAACAGTATTGTTAATTCTCTGCAATACTAAAAATTGAGTATTGCATTTATCCCAGGAATTAGTACAATTGATCCCAGGAATTAGTATAATTGATCCCAGGAATTAGTACAATTGATCCCAGGAATTAGTACAATTGATCCCAGGAATTAGTACAATTGATCCCAGGAATTAGTACAATTGATCCCAGAAATTAGTACAATTGATCCCAGGAATTAGTACAGTTGGCAGATTTCCAGGTGCTTCAGGTGAGAATACAGAACACTGACTGTAATAGTTACATTACATGCAACGTACCTGAGTGGGGGGTCTGGACACCTCGATGTCCCTGTGGTCAAGGTTCAGGGCTTCAGTTACAACTGCAACATTCACAAAGAGAGATAATCAATGCATAGCTCTATTCACAGTGTTCTGTCATTACATTAACAAAAACAGCTTGTGAAGTAATAAACTGTTTTGTTTCACTTATTTTCTGGACAATCTACAATCATGATCCAGTAACAGTTTCTTAATCACTGAAGGAATTTTAGGCCCTTCCTCGTGAACAGACGGGATGCTTTACATCAACCTAGTGTAAAACAACTTAAAAGTGGTGCCAACTGTTTAACACCAGATGGCGACACTTTTCAGTTATTCCACACTAGTCAAATTATAACAATTACGGATCCTGCTGATTAAAAAAGGGTGTATGCTAATTAGGGCATGTACGCTTAAAAGGTTGAATATCGTCATTTTCATCAACTGATACGATGCAATTCAAAACAACTTTAAACTTGTATTATATTGACAAAACTGTCACACTGAAAAGTTAAATAATACAACATAATTGTACAGTGTACAATTTTAATAATGACACTGATTGGCTGTTGGCATTTCAAGGCAACGTCTACCAGCACACAAAACTGAGAGTTCACGAAGGCGAGTGAGAGCGCGATAAGCGAGACTACTGGGAAGTTGATTGTCTGTATTTTATGTAGGCCGGCCATTAATGAAGCAGCAAATAGCAAGACAGCAAGTGGGCCAAGGTTTAGACCAAACAGGTTTATATCAAATAGATATATGAGTAAATACCCTTTATGAAGAACAAACCTGAGTAAGTATTGGCAAGCCATCTGATAATCACATATTTTGTTGCGACTTAAATACAAAATAAACCAGTTTTGTTGTATGAATTACAACAAATTAATTCTCCATATATATATATATATATATATATATATATATATATATATATATATATATATATATATATATATATATATATATATATATATATATATATATATATATAACACTGCTAGATGTGACATAAATACAAAATATTTATGTTTTGTTGCATAAATAAAAAAATTATTTAGCATACCACTGCCAGATGTGACTTAAATACAAAATAAATGTTTTGCTGCATAAAAAAAAATGTATTTGGCAATTTGGCATAACACTGCCACATGTGACTTAGGCCGTGTTCACATACAACGTTAATCGGTATTAGGATGCGGATCCCAATTCGGGTAGCGCAATGTGAACACCTTTAATCTGCATTAAGCTACCCGAATTCTAATGCGGGAAAACATGTGAATTAGGATGCGGATTAGCCAATGTGAACACTCCGTTTGCCTTGATTCGGTGATAGCGGCACTGCTGCATGACAGAGGGCCGTAGTCTCGCGAGACCGTATGTGACCCGAGGTGACCTGAAATTCCAAATCATGTCAGGTTTGTGGCTAATAAGTACATGAGCTACTACAGGAGCGATAAGCCAGCTAGCTGCAGGAGTCAGACCACAGTAGAGAATTGCATTGGTGGCCATGTTAACGTTTTGTCTGATTATAAGAAAACCTGACCATCAAAAGTTCTGAAAAAAATGTGCAGCAACTGCCATCATCTCATTGACATGCTCACCAACTTTTATCAAAATCACATACCTCCATGCAGCTCTTTTAAAATGCCCCCACGTGCGACGCCCGTCAATATTTACGAAAATAGCCATGTATTCATGCGCCCACGTTGCCCATAGCAGAAAAATTCCCATAAATCCCTCTGCTAGTTAAACTCTAAAAAAATGCACTATTTCACAGCCAATAGCTTCTATAAACAAACCTGTGAATATTCCTGCTCAAAGGCACTCATGTCACATAATATGAATTTATTAAGTTCACATTTCACAATTTCATGTGCCCTACATTCGTGTGAAACAGTAAACAGGAAGGTCAACTGTGGTCTTACCCCTACAGTCAAAAGGACAACTATCTGTAAAATAACTTCGAGCTGGTAACCCGCCATATTGACAAGTTGACTTCCGCTCTCGCGAGACAACTGTATGAGTGCACACCACGCCCCTGGTGCACTAATTCAGTTGGCGGTTTAATCCGGCTTAACTCAGTGTATGTGAACAGAGCCGAATTAGTTGATCCGTATCGTAATTCGGCTGAAAATTAGATGTGAACACGGCCTTAAATACAAAATAAATATGTTTTGCTGCATGAATTGCAACAAATTAATTTATTAATTAACTTACATTTCTCATGTGTGAATATTACAATAGCCGAGTCTTGCCCCTCTGGGATGAACACAGCTTCCACCACTTTCTCACCAGGGCTTGTTTCCAAGCATTTGTATTGTTCTCTCAAATCATTTTCGCCAAGTCTGCCAATGCTTCCGAGGAGGATGGTGCGGCTTTCTACATCACTAGACATTGTTTGTATGTGACTGCAAAAGAAATGAAGTTTTCATTAGATCATGGTGACTTGACAGAAACAAGCCTGCCAAATATATACACATCAAAAGTAAAATGCAAGTGATTTTGGTTGAAAAAAAAACTTAAATTTAAGACGCCCATAATGAAAACTAGTTCAATTTGCAAATATAAATGTGGTGCCACACACCAAAAACTAGACAATTTGTGCCAACATTCAAAATTAGGTTTATTTCTAATCATTATTCATAAGATTAATGTTATAACTTGAAAACAAGCCAACAATTAAGTTAATATCTGTAATGTGATGTTTTGAGATGGTCACCACATGAATTGCGCTTCGGATAAAATGGCTTTGAAAATTAGCAACAGAAAATCATATTGGAACAGAATAGCAACAATACTTTGTTTATTTTATTAATATTTAAATAAATTGTAGCATACTAAAAAATTACTCATCCAAATATTGAGCTACTAGTACGAGTTGAATATTTACTGAGTCGTAGACTTACACAAAGGAAAACTTATCAACTAAGAATAGTTTTTTGTTGGTTCATAATTCAATGTGAAACCAAAAACAAGTTATCAGTTGTTCATAATTCAATGCATAACCAAAACCGTGTTCCCATAGGTGCATAATTCAACGAGAAGCAAAAACAAATTTTGCATTGGTCCATAATTCAATGCATTACTAAAATGTTATGCATTGGTTCATAGTTCAACACAAAACTAATTTACTAAAATTAATGTTCGTTCCTTCATAATTCAATGCATAACTAAAAAAACTGTCCCACTGATAGCACAAACATGTCAAAATACACACAAATGAACGCATCTGAGATTTTGTCCACAGGGGATTGTGAACTGGTAGACTACCGGGTAGTGTAGCAAAATGACTTACGGTATCAGTACTAATGAGTCAGTTGACTCCAATTGTGCTTTAGCTATCACCACCCTCCCAAGGTGTCTGCATTACACTTTTCTTAAGAGTTTGGACCAAGTGCAGGGAACCAGTCAGTTTAGCCTTTCTCACCATTGTGGTAAAGGGATTTATGTGCAGCAACAATTTTCGGGATCGCGATCCAGCTGAATCGCGATCCCGATAATTGGGAATGCCCTATAAAAAGGGTGTAAGATTAAACGAAACAAGTTTCCTGCTTTTAGAGGATCTTACTTTACTTTATCTGTCCGCTTGTACTGCGGGAAGAAAAAAAGGAAAACTACTAAGAACAGTTTTGTTGGTTCATAATTCAATGCATAACTAAAACAAGTTTTTATTTGTTCATAGTTTAATGCGTAACCCAAACCGTGTTCCCATTGGTTGCACAAACCTGTCAAAATACATACAAATGAATGCATGTGGGATTTTGTCCAGAGGGGGTTGTGAACTGGTAGACTAGTGTAGCAAAATGACTTGCACTGAACAATAACAAAGTAAAGAAGCCCAGGGTATCAGTACTAACGAGTCAGTTGACTCCAATTGATGTTTTAGCTATCACCACCCTCCCATGGTATCCGCATTACACTTTTGCTTAAAAGTTTGGACCAAGTGCAGGGAACCAGTCAGTTTAGCCTTTCTTACCCTTGTGGTAAAGTGATTTATGCGCAGCAACAATTATCGGGATCGGGATTCAGCTGGATCGCGATCGGTGAGTTCCCTATAAACAGGGTATAAGATTAAACGAAACAAGTTTCCTGCTTTTAGTGGATCTTACTTTACTTTACTTTATCCGTCCACTTGTACCAGGGGGTGTCGCGGGGAGATGAAGCTGACGATCAGCAGCAAGCCGGAATGCCTGGAGAGGGGGGATGCCGTATGTCTTGAGTATTTCTGATGTTGTTCTGACCATTTCCCTGATGTGCTTGTTTCTTTTCACGTCTCGTCTGGTCTCGTTGACGGCTCTTCTTAGACATCTCATCTCGCAGGTGGTGATCTTTCTTTCAAGGCTTTTGGTCTGGTCTGAGTCCATGTCTGGCACTGATATGTCAGAGTGGGATGAAGATGGAGTTGATGAGCTTAGCTTTGGTTTCGATGGGGGATGCTTTTGTAACTTCTTTTCATCTTCATTTGCAAGGCTTTGGTCATTGGCAAACAACATTTTATTTAAGGCTTCTGGTTCTGGGTTTGCCTCATTTGTTTTCTTGTCCATGTATACAATAAACAGCAGTGTTGATAGGACACACCCTTGTCTCACTCCAGATGTGATTTAGAACCAATCTGTGAGTCCGTTTGGGTTGCGGACTGAGCTCGTGCTGTTGGCGTAGATGGCTCTGATGTTGTCAAGGAGTTGTCCTTTCACGTTGTACGTTTCCATGCCGTACTCTCCAAAGTTTGTCTCTGTTAACATTGTCGAAGGCCTTCTCTTGGTCTACGAAGACAAGGTTCAGTTCTCGGTTGTACTCGATTGCCTTCTTGATTAGTTGTCGTAGAGCAAAGATGGCATCTGTGCACCCTCTTCCTTTTCTGAAACCCATTTTCTGAAAACCATTTTACCGGATCGGAGAAAAATTCTAATTTATTGAATGTCGATCGGAAATGTTGTGCTCGGCAACGATGTGACAATGGGTAACAGACTTTCGGTTCCGTAATTATTCCGACACGCTACCAGAAACGATCGTTTCCGTGAAATCCGATGGCCTGTAGTATCGGACAAATATTGTTGTCAATAGTGAAATGTTCATTTACAATAATCTCCCTAACAGATATGGGGTCAAATACATTGAAATGTATTTAAATACAAATACTCTTGAGGGGTTCAAATACAAATACTAGTGCAACAGAGTCTTGTTGTTGCTAATTGTAATATAGTGCCCTCATATGGGCCAGTGTAAATTAAACAGTGCAAATAAGATTTTTAGTAGCACTTGACTTGTAGTAATATAGAACTTAATTGAAGGCACATTTGATTTTTTCAGACATGATTTTTAACATCAAACTTGAATTTGTAAATAAGATTGGGATTTTTAGTAGCACTTGTAGGTAGTACAGAATGTAAGAGAAGGCAAACTTGATTCTTCACTTTGTAACAGTGTGGATTCACCCATATATTTTGTGGTGGCAGCAGTCTGGTGATTGTAGGACAGAAAGTAACAGGACAAAAAGTAACAGGTTATTTAGACTATGATTACAATGTATACATTATAATAGTACTTTCATGTGACAATGTTTTGTGTTATGAAAAGTCGTTATAAATTATATACAAAATCTAACTTGCCATTTATGGATACCCATGCCCAAAGTATTTGGAATAGTATTTGAAAATGTCAAATACTTTAGGGAAGTATTAAACTACTTTCAAATTCTAATTTCAAAGGTAATTGACCCCATATGCGGTTATAAGACATTTGACATATAGATTTATATATTGACAACAGTCCTCAATTTTTTTTATTTGCAGCATTATCAACAGTGACATGAAGTAAACATGTCCAGAATCTGGAAATACTGGTTTAAATCTTTGTATGTTCACTTTATAGATGGTTGAAGTAACCAATTCATTCTGTTAACACAAAACAACGGAACCATGAAATATGTTTATACTGCATGGAGTCCGAGAATAAAGCAATATTATTATTACATTACAGCCAATGTTAGTTTGTTCAACTGTTGGACATGTATAGGGGAAGGCAGTATTAGTTGAGCCACAAGGGTTAGTTGAGCCACCTGTTTCCCAGGAAACTATAGCAGCAACAGTTACATGGTACCACTCAGTGATTGAACATGTTATTGGAACATGATTGAGGTCCAATAAATTCCATTAAAAGTATGTTTTGTTTTGGTGTTTGCAATTACAATACAATAATACAATAAAGAAGACTTCCATATCACCAAAATCCTCAGAAAACCAAGCTCAGCAGCACACCAAGTGTTAGGCCAATCTTAATCCAAATTCAATTCTGAATCGTCAACAGTGATGGTGGTGCACTGAGGAGCTAAGGATGATAGTCCAGGTCAAATAGGTAGGTTTTTAGATGACGCCGAAATGTTGATATATATTCACATGACTTAACACTGACAGGTAATTAGTTCCTCAAAGTAGGTGCAGCAATTGAGATAGCTCAAGTTCAAATGTTTGTCTTTATTCTGATAATAACGAGTAAATGCGACGTAGATGATCGAAGTTGCCTAGTCTTTCTTGCGGGAGTGAACAGCGAATGTAAATATGCCAGTTGCCCGGATGAAAGTGCTTGATAGGTAATAGAGCAAATCTTGAAAATAATGCAATGTAGAGATTTTAAAAGTGGTATCAAGTGTGAGAAACGAGGCAATTTAGTAACTACCTTTGACAAGCAATTCTGCACATGCTAAGTTTCATGATATCCTTGAGAGCAATATTATGATATAGGGAATTTCAACAGTCAAGCCTACTGCTAACAAAAGCAGTTGCAATAGTTTTCGCAACCGAAAGAGGCAAATGTTGACGGATATGGCAAAGATCACGAATGTGATAAAAACAACAATGGCACAATTGAGAAATATACTGCCAAAAATTGAAATTTTTGTCAAAGGTAATTCCTAAATTCCGTGCTGAGGCTGTCAGTGTGAAATTCTGGTCCAGGATAGGTGTCGGGAAAAAAAACATTCAATTTTGTTTTTTTCGCTGTTTCTGTGTACCAATGATGAGAAATTCTGTTTTATCCGTATTTAGCTTTAATTTACTATCATTCATCCAGTGGAACGTGTAGCCAAAGATATGTAGATTTGTGTATGATTTGCATAAAGGTAGTGATCCAAGCTATGACTCTGGATAACTGAGCTTAATGGAGTAGTATAGAAAATGAACAGAAATGGTCCAATAATATAATCCAGAGGAACACCACATGAAGTAGGATGTGACGTTGAAAGGCAGTCAGCTACTTTAACTCTTTGCTGTCTATCAGTTAGATATGATGAAAACCAGCTCAGTGCTGTGCCAGATACATGATACCACAAAGACAAGCGTTTCATAAGAATGGTATGATTGATGGTATCAAAGGCAGCAGATAGATCTAGCAGGGTAAGGGTTGAACATTTGAAATAAATATTCTAGATGAAGAAGTTTATCTTGAGTTAAAGCTGCTTCCTCAAATGGTTCAACCCATCATGAATCCGATTCATTTATGTCCAGACGTGTAGTGTGTGATTAGTTTAAGTGATGTGAGCAGTTTAATAAAAAATGCAATTTTTTTAAATCATCAAAACATTGACTTCAGTCGTTAGATCTGGTAAGGATCGAAACAGTGGATATCCAAAATTGTAAACGATGTGCGAGTCAATGCTGATCATGGGCGTGACTTCAATCCTCTCGTCGATCACACAACAAAGTTACAAAGTTTCACGAAGGGTGAAAATCATTATTTTTCAGCATTTCAATATTCACTTCACTTAATGCTTCAACAGTCAATAAAGTAATTTAATAGTTTGTCTGATGATTTCACAAAAACTACATACAAAAGTTGCACAAATGAGCTAGAATGTTGCAGTGGATACTAGGTAGGTTTGGTTTTTCGTAAAATTTATTTGAAATGAGACCAGCAAAAAAATCTAATTGAGGATGCACCTTTAAAACTCCATCCTCAACTGATTTAGCCCATCACAAATCCGGTTCATTTGTGTCCAAATATGTAGTGTAAATAGTTTATGTAACATCCATAGTCGATTTAATTAAAAATGCATATTTTTGTTCAAATCATCAAAATAATTGACTTTAGTCACTAGATCTGGTAAGGATCAAACTAGTGGATATCCAACATGGTAAACACTGTGTGGGTCAATGCTGATCATGGGCATAACCTCCATTTTCTCGCCGATCACATGACACAGTTACAACATTTCACCAAGGAAGAAAATCGTTATATTTCAGCATTTCGATTGTAACTTCAGTTAATGCTTGAAGAAGCGTTAACTAAGTTAATGTTTGAACAAGCATTAAATAATTTAGCAGTTTGTCTGATGATTTCACAAAAACTACACACAAAAGTTTCACAAACGAGCTAGCATGTTGCAGCGGATACTAGGTAGGTTTGGTTTTAAAAAAAAATTATTTGAAATGAGACTAGCAAAACAATCAAATTGATTAAGCATCTTTAAGAAAACAATTATTACTGAAGAAATAAATGTTAAATAAATATAAATATAAGTAAATTTTAGCAATTTGTGCACGTCAACATTTTCTTTCCACCCACAAATTTTTAATTTTATGCATATTGGTAAAGGAAACAATCTTGGCAAAGTAATAAGATGAAATGTGGCACATAATGCTATGTCAACAGCAGAGGTGTATTAGTTTGACGTGTACAGATTGGGTGAAAGTAATTCACCATAGAGGGGCTGCACTATTGCTAGCATGTTGTTCTGTGTTAATTTGTTGACTCGAACTTCATTAATTTTTATTTACTGATGAATAATGTCTGACTTGTCAACTGTGTGACAAGAAGGCCCTACACAGCTTTAAAACTGCCAGTGAATATAATTCAACATAAAACAGGCTTGTTATCAAATGCATGTCAATGCCATTTTCCAGGATCACATTCACATTCAAATGTTTATGCATTATATATGCATCATAATTATATTAGCAGAGCTACATGTTCTAATATAAGCATCATTAAATGTAATACAACTATATACACCATGGTCTCACTTAGAAAGTGGATTTACAGGTCAGACAATGATTCTAAAATCTGCTGAGGATTCTGCTAACTACAGGGCACTTTTTCAAAGTCTGACAAAGAGATTTTTTGCTGTATTTACAATTACTGTATTAATGATGAATTTATTAATGAATTTGGGCATTTGAAATATAAAATGTTTGGGGGTTGCATTCAAATACATGCTCTCTGTTGAGTCTGGATTAATTTTTTTTAGCTATTGCACGAATATAGAACAATTTTAATGTAAATGTTTGTGGTATGCAATCAAATGCACTGAAAATGTAACGACTGCATATGAATGTGCACATGGCTACTGCATACCATCCAAAATGTGCATTCAAATGCATTTGCATTTGTTAACAAGTCCACTACCAAATAATATTTAAATGTAATATTACTGATTATCATTTCACTCAAATATTTTTGATATATTATCAGATCACGTGCGTTATGAGTGAAATGTCCAACATAAGTTTTCGCTATTGACTCTTGGAGTAAAAAATATGTTGGTTCTATTGCATTAATTATTTCTGATGGACAGGTGCTTATGAACTACTAGAGCTGAGATACGATGTAAAATATCTGATCCAAGCATAAATTACAGTAATCAAGAACATATGAAATAAAAATTTATTAATCGGGTATTCAGCATAAATGTAATCTTTGTTCAGCACACTTCGATTTTAAAATACTGTCAATGTGTGTGCTCTATAAATGTATGCCTGACTTGAGATTTAGATTTAGGTCAGTCTCCTATTACATAACACTTGTGACACACATGCAGTGAGACCACACTCTCAGTGTCACAGTGGTCTCATTAAGGGTCTGCTAATGAGGGTTATGTGAGGGTCACCAGTTAATTTCCACATTTGGATAATCTAGTACCAGGGTGGTAGTAGAAGCCATGCTGCTTATACAACTAGTAGGAAATACATAATAAAGAAGACCTCTGGTTGATTTGATTTGTATCCTGTTCATTCCATGAGACAAAAGGTAAGAATGTTGTCCAGGCATATTCTTTTATAGCAATTTGACATGTGGCCCGGCCATGCAATAAATACAGTGAGTACATTTTGGTGCAGCAGCCGGGCTGTTTGAAAAATGGCAGTTTGCATTTGTTATTATATTCAGTACTTTCAACTTGTCAACTTGATCATGAATAGAAATGAAAATACCCATTAACATGTTATCATTCTGACTGTTTTAACTTTCATGAAAGGTAATTTATAATAATATAAATGTATGGATGAAATCCTTGGCTTTCACATACTAGGAAGTTCTCTAATTGTATCTTCTGGCAATGTATTGTTCCTTCTTTGATGTGTGCAGAATGACATGGACATTTAAATCATGCCATTGCTACTATGTCTTTGACATTTTACACAATTCAAATACTTTTCAAATTTCAACTAATTGTTACTATGGCAATTTGGTTTTGCATTTGTTTGTACTTTACTGTGCCAGTAATCCCGTCTTATAAGGTCACCCGTTCTCTATAGGTACAAGGGCTGTAATGTGTGTTTGTAGTTTACTGTGCCAGTAGTCCCCTCTTATAAGGTCATCCATTCTGTAGAGGTACAATTGCTGTAATGTGTGTGTTTGTACTTTACTGTGCCAGTAGTCCCCTCTTAAAAGGTTACCTGTTCTGTAGAGGTACAAGGGCTGTAATGTGTGTGTTTCTACTTTACTGTGCCAGTAGTCTCCTCTTATAAGGTCACCCGTTCTGTAGAGGTACAAGGGCTGTAATGTGTGTGTGTTTGTACTTTACTGTGCCAGTAGTCCCCTCTTATAAGGTCATCCATTCTGTAGAGGTACAAGGGCTGTAATGTGTGTGTGTTTGTACTTTACTGTGCCAGTAGTCCCCTCTTATAAGGTCACCCGTTCTGTAGAGGTAAAAGGGCTGTAATGTGTGTGGTTGTACTTTACTGTGCCAGTAGTCCCCTCTTATAAGGTCACCCGTTCTGTAGAGGTACAAGGGCTGTAATGTGTGTGTGTTTGTACTTTACTGTGCCAGTAGTCCCCTCTTATAAGGTCATCCATTCTGTAGAGGTACAAGGGCTGTAATGTGTGTGTGTTTGTACTTTACTGTGCCAGTAGTCCCCTCTTATAAGGTCACCAGTTCTGTAGAGGTAAAAGGGCTGTAATGTGTGTGTTTGTACTTTACTGTGCCAGTAGTCCCCTCTTATAAGGTCACCCGTTCTGTAGAGGTACAAGGGCTGTAATGTGTGTGTTTGTACTTTACTGTGCCAGTAGTCCCCTCTTATAAGGTCACCCGTTCTGTAGAGTTACAAGGGCTGTAATGTGAGTGTTTGTACTTTACTGTGCCAGTAGTCCCCTCTTATCAAGTCACCCGTTCTGTAGAGGTACAAGGGCTGTAATGTGTGTGTTTGGTGTTTAAATCCGGGACCCTGCATTTTACAATATATTGCCGTGAAATGACAAAAGTGAGCAAGTGACGATGGTTTTTTAATATCGGACAAAACATATTTTGGTTTGCTCTCTTGTGCATATTACAGCACAGTAATTGTACACCATTCTTTGGACTATTTGACTAGTAGTCCCCTCTTAAAAGGTCACCTGTTCTGTAGAGGTACAAGGGCTGTAATGTGTGTGTTTGTACTTTACTGTGCCAGTAGTCCCCTCTTAAAAGGTCAGCTGTTCTGTAGAGGTACAAGGGCTGTAATGTGTGTGTTTGTACTTTACTGTGCCAGTAGTCCACTCTAATAAGGTCACCCATTCTGTAGAGGTACAAGGGCTGTAATGTGTGTGTTTGTACTTTACTGTGCCAGTAGTCCCCTCTTATAAGGTCACCTGTTCTGTAGAGGTACAAGGGCTGTAATGTGTGTGTTTGTACTTTACTGTGCCAGTAGTCCCCTCTTATAAAGTCACCCGTTCTGTAGAGGTACAAGGGCTGTAATGTGTGTGTTTGTGTGTGTTTGGTGTTTAAATCCGTGACCCTGCATTTTACAATATATTGCAGTGAAATGACAAAAGTGAGCAAGTGACGATGGTTTTTTAATATCGGACAGAACATATTTTGGTTTGCTCTCTTGTGCATATTACAGCACAGTAATTGTACACCATTCTTTGGACTATTTGAATAAGTGTATTTATAAAAATTATTAGTACTTTTTTGTGACATGCTTATTTGTTGTCTTTGTGTCACTTTCTCCATTCTATCATTTTATAAATTAAGTTATTGACACAGAAACAGAGCAGCAAGTGCAATCAAATTTATGCAGCAGCTGGGCTGTTTGAAAAATGGCAGTTTGCATTTGTTATTATAGTCAGTACTTTCAATTTGTTAACTTGTTCATGTATAGAAATGAAAATACCCATTAACATGTCATCATTCTGACTGTTTTAACTTTCATGAAAGGTAATTTGTAATAAAATAAATCTATGGATGAAATCCTTGGCTTTCACGTACTGTACTAGGAAGTTCACTAATTGTATCTTCTGGCAATGTATTGTTCCTTCTTTGATGTGTACAGAATGACATGGACATCTAAATCATTGCTACTATGTCTTTGAAATTGTACACAATTCAAATGCTTTTCAAATTTCAACTAAATATTACTACGGCAATTTAGTTTTGCATTTGTTTGTACTTTACTGTGCCAGTAGTCCTCTCTTATAAGGTCACCCATTCTTTAGAGGTACAAGGGTTGTAATGAGTGTGTTTGTACTTTACTGTGCCAGTAGTCCCCTCTTATTATGTCACCCGTTCTGTAGAGGTAAAATGGCTGTAATGTGTGTGTTTGTACTTTACTGTGCCAGTAGTCCCCTCTTATAAGGTCACCCGTTCTGTAGAGGTACAAGGGCTGTAATGTGTGTGTTTGTACTTTACTGTGCCAGTAGTCCCCTCTTATAAGGTCACCCATTCTGTAGAGGTACAAGGGCTGTAATGTGTGTGTTTGTACTTTACTGTGCCAGTAGTCCCCTCTTATAAGGTCACCCATTCTGTAGAGGTACAAGGGCTGTATTGTGTGTGTTTGTACTTTACTGTGCCAGTAGTCCCCTCTTATAAGGTCACCCGTTCTGTAGAGGTACAAGGGCTGTAATGTGTGTGTTGGTACTTTACTGTGCCAGTAGTCCCCTCTTATAAGGTCACCCGTTCTGTAGAGGTACAAGGGCTGTAATGTGTGTGTTTGTACTTTACTGTGCCAGTAGTCCCCTCTTATAAGGTCACCCATTCTGTAGAGGTACAAGGGCTGTACTGTGTGTGTTTGTACTTTACTGTGCCAGTAGTCCCCTCTTATAAGGTCACCCGTTCTGTAGAGGTACAAGGGCTGTAATGTGTGTGTTTGTACTTTACTGTGCCAGTAGTCCCCTCTTATAAAGTCACCCGTTCTGTAGAGGTACAAGGGCTGTAATGTGTGTGTTTGTGTGTGTTTGGTGTTTAAATCCGTGACCCTGCATTTTACAATATATTGCCGTGAAATGACAAAAGTGAGCAAGTGACGATGGTTTTTTAATATCGGACAAAACATATTTTGGTTTGCTCTCTTGTGCATATTACAGCACAGTAATTGTACACCATTCTTTGGACTATTTGACTAGTAGTCCCCTCTTAAAAAGGTCACCTGTTCTGTAGAGGTACAAGGGCTGTAATGTGTGTGTTTGTACTTTACTGTGCCAGTAGTCCCCTCTTAAAAGGTCAGCTGTTCTGTAGAGGTACAAGGGCTGTAATGTGTGTTTGTACTTTACTGTGCCAGTAGTCCACTCTAATAAGGTCACCCATTCTGTAGAGGTACAAGGGCTGTAATGTGTGTGTTTGTACTTTACTGTGCCAGTAGTCCCCTCTTATAAGGTCACCCGTTCTGTAGAGGTAAAATGGCTGTAATGTGTGTGTTTGTACTTATCTGTGCCAGTAGTCCCCTCTTATAAGGTCACCCGTTCTGTAGAGGTACAAGGGCTGTAATGTGTGTGTTTGTACTTTACTGTGCCAGTAGTCCCCTCTTATAAGGTCACCCGTTCTGTAGAGGTACAAGGGCTGTAATGTGTGTGTTTGTACTTTACTGTGCCAGTAGTCCCCTCTTATAAGGTCACCCATTCTGTAGAGGTACAAGGGCTGTAATGTGTGTGTTTGTACTTTACTGTGCCAGTAGTCCCCTCTTATAAGGTCACCCATTCTGTAGAGGTACAAGGGCTGTACTGTGTGTGTTTGTACTTTACTGTGCCAGTAGTCCCCTCTTATAAGGTCACCCGTTCTGTAGAGGTACAAGGGCTGTAATGTGTGTGTTTGTACTTTACTGTGCCAGTAGTCCCCTCTTATAAGGTCACCCGTTCTGTAGAGGTACAAGGGCTGTAATGTGTGTGTTTGTACTTTACTGTGCCAGTAGTCCCCTCTTATAAGGTCACCCATTCTGTAGAGGTACAAGGGCTGTACTGTGTGTGTTTGTACTTTACTGTGCCAGTAGTCCCCTCTTATAAGGTCACCCGTTCTGTAGAGGTACAAGGGCTGTAATGTGTGTGTTTGTACTTTACTGTGCCAGTAGTCCCCTCTTATAAAGTCACCCGTTCTGTAGAGGTACAAGGGCTGTAATGTGTGTGTTTGTGTGTGTTTGGTGTTTAAATCCGTGACCCTGCATTTTACAATATATTGCCGTGAAATGACAAAAGTGAGCAAGTGACGATGGTTTTTTAATATCGGACAAAACATATTTTGGTTTGCTCTCTTGTGCATATTACAGCACAGTAATTGTACACCATTCTTTGGACTATTTGACTAGTAGTCCCCTCTTAAAAAGGTCACCTGTTCTGTAGAGGTACAAGGGCTGTAATGTGTGTGTTTGTACTTTACTGTGCCAGTAGTCCCCTCTTAAAAGGTCAGCTGTTCTGTAGAGGTACAAGGGCTGTAATGTGTGTGTTTGTACTTTACTGTGCCAGTAGTCCACTCTAATAAGGTCACCCATTCTGTAGAGGTACAAGGGCTGTAATGTGTGTGTGTTTGTACTTTACTGTGCCAGTAGTCCCCTCTTATAAGGTCACCCGTTCTGTAGAGGTAAAATGGCTGTAATGTGTGTGTTTGTACTTATCTGTGCCAGTAGTCCCCTCTTATAAGGTCACCCGTTCTGTAGAGGTACAAGGGCTGTAATGTGTGTGTTTGTACTTTACTGTGCCAGTAGTCCCCTCTTATAAGGTCACCCGTTCTGTAGAGGTACAAGGGCTGTAATGTGTGTGTTTGTACTTTACTGTGCCAGTAGTCCCCTCTTATAAGGTCACCCATTCTGTAGAGGTACAAGGGCTGTAATGTGTGTGTTTGTACTTTACTGTGCCAGTAGTCCCCTCTTATAAGGTCACCCGTTCTGTAGAGGTACAAGGGCTGTAATGTGTGTGTTTGTACTTTACTGTGCCAGTAGTCCCCTCTTATAAGGTCACCCATTCTGTAGAGGTACAAGGGCTGTAATGTGTGTGTTTGTACTTTACTGTGCCAGTAGTCCCCTCTTATAAGGTCACCCGTTCTGTAGAGGTACAAGGGCTGTAATGTGTGTGTTTGTACTTTACTGTGCCAGTAGTCCCCTCTTATAAAGTCACCCGTTCTGTAGAGGTACAAGGGCTGTAATGTGTGTGTTTGTGTGTGTTTGTGTGTGTTTGGTGTTTAAATCCGTGACCCTGCATTTTACAATATATTGCCGTGAAATGACAAAAGTGAGCAAGTGACGATGGTTTTTTAATATCGGACAAAACATATTTTGGTTTGCTCTCTTGTGCATATTACAGCACAGTAATTGTACACCATTCTTTGGACTATTTGACTAGTAGTCCCCTCTTAAAAGGTCACCTGTTCTGTAGAGGTACAAGGGCTGTAATGTGTGTGTTTGTACTTTACTGTGCCAGTAGTCCCCTCTTAAAAGGTCAGCTGTTCTGTAGAGGTACAAGGGCTGTAATGTGTGTGTTTGTACTTTACTGTGCCAGTAGTCCACTCTAATAAGGTCACCCATTCTGTAGAGGTACAAGGGCTGTAATGTGTGTGTTTGTACTTTACTGTGCCAGTAGTCCCCTCTTATAAGGTCACCTGTTCTGTAGAGGTACAAGGGCTGTAATGTGTGTGTTTGTACTTTACTGTGCCAGTAGTCCCCTCTTATAAAGTCACCCGTTCTGTAGAGGTACAAGGGCTGTAATGTGTGTGTTTGTGTGTGTTTGGTGTTTAAATCCGTGACCCTGCATTTTACAATATATTGCCGTGAAATGACAAAAGTGAGCAAGTGACGATGGTTTTTTAATATCGGACAAAACATATTTTGGTTTGCTCTCTTGTGCATATTACAGCACAGTAATTGTACACCATTCTTTGGACTATTTGAATAAGTGTATTTATAAAAATTATTAGTACTTTTTTGTGACATGCTTATTTGTTGTCTTTGTGTCACTTGCTCCATTCTGTCATTTTATAAATTAAGTTATTGACACAGAAACAGAGCAGCAAGTGCAATCAAATTTATGCAGCAGCTGGGCTGTTTGAAAAATGGCAGTTTGCATTTGTTATTATAGTCAGTACTTTCAATTTGTTAACTTGTTCATGTATAGAAATGAAAATACCCATTAACATGTCATCATTCTGACTGTTTTAACTTTCATGAAAGGTAATTTGTAATAAAATAAATCTATGGATGAAATCCTTGGCTTTCACGTACTGTACTAGGAAGTTCACTAATTGTATCTTCTGGCAATGTATTGTTCCTTCTTTGATGTGTACAGAATGACATGGACATCTAAATCATTGCTACTATGTCTTTGAAATTGTACACAATTCAAATGCTTTTCAAATTTCAACTAAATATTACTACGGCAATTTAGTTTTGCATTTGTTTGTACTTTACTGTGCCAGTAGTCCTCTCTTATAAGGTCACCCATTCTTTAGAGGTACAAGGGTTGTAATGTGTGTGTTTGTACTTTACTGTGCCAGTAGTCCCCTCTTATAAGGTCACCCGTTCTGTAGAGGTAAAATGGCTGTAATGTGTGTGTTTGTACTTTACTGTGCCAGTAGTCCCCTCTTATAAGGTCACCCGTTCTGAAGAGGTACAAGGGCTGTAATGTGTGTGTTTGTACTTTACTGTGCCAGTAGTCCCCTCTTATAAGGTCACCCGTTCTGTAGAGGTACAAGGGCTGTAATGTGTGTGTTTGTACTTTACTGTGCCAGTAGTCCCCTCTTATAAGGTCACCCATTCTGTAGAGGTACAAGGGCTGTACTGTGTGTGTTTGTACTTTACTGTGCCAGTAGTCCCCTCTTATAAGGTCACCCGTTCTGTAGAGGTACAAGGGCTGTAATGTGTGTGTTTGTACTTTACTGTGCCAGTAGTCCTCTCTTATAAGGTCACCCATTCTTTAGAGGTACAAGGGTTGTAATGTGTGTGTTTGTACTTTACTGTGCCAGTAGTCCCCTCTTATTATGTCACCCGTTCTGTAGAGGTAAAATGGCTGTAATGTGTGTGTTTGTACTTTACTGTGCCAGTAGTCCCCTCTTATAAGGTCACCCGTTCTGTAGAGGTACAAGGGCTGTAATGTGTGTGTTTGTACTTTACTGTGCCAGTAGTCCCCTCTTATAAGGTCACCCGTTCTGTAGAGGTACAAGGGCTGTAATGTGTGTGTTTGTACTTTACTGTGCCAGTAGTCCCCTCTTATAAGGTCACCCATTCTGTAGAGGTACAAGGGCTGTACTGTGTGTGTTTGTACTTTACTGTGCCAGTAGTCCCCTCTTATAAGGTCACCCGTTCTGTAGAGGTACAAGGGCTGTAATGTGTGTGTTTGTACTTTACTGTGCCAGTAGTCCCCTCTTATAAGGTCACCCATTCTGTAGAGGTACAAGGGCTGTAATGTGTGTGTTTGTACTTTACTGTGCCAGTAGTCCCCTCTTATAAAGTCACCCGTTCTGTAGAGGTACAAGGGCTGTAATGTGTGTGTTTGTGTGTGTTTGTGTGTGTTTGGTGTTTAAATCCATGACCCTGCATTTTACAATATATTGCCGTGAAATGACAAAAGTGAGCAAGTGACGATGGTTTTTTAATATCGGACAAAACATATTTTGGTTTGCTCTCTTGTGCATATTACAGCACAGTAATTGTACACCATTCTTTGGACTATTTGACTAGTAGTCCCCTCTTAAAAGGTCACCTGTTCTGTAGAGGTACAAGGGCTGTAATGTGTGTGTTTGTACTTTACTGTGCCAGTAGTCCCCTCTTAAAAGGTCAGCTGTTCTGTAGAGGTACAAGGGCTGTAATGTGTGTGTTTGTACTTTACTGTGCCAGTAGTCCACTCTAATAAGGTCACCCATTCTGTAGAGGTACAAGGGCTGTAATGTGTGTGTTTGTACTTTACTGTGCCAGTAGTCCCCTCTTATAAGGTCACCTGTTCTGTAGAGGTACAAGGGCTGTAATGTGTGTGTTTGTACTTTACTGTGCCAGTAGTCCCCTCTTATAAAGTCACCCGTTCTGTAGAGGTACAAGGGCTGTAATGTGTGTGTTTGTGTGTGTTTGGTGTTTAAATCCGTGACCCTGCATTTTACAATATATTGCCGTGAAATGACAAAAGTGAGCAAGTGACGATGGTTTTTTAATATCGGACAAAACATATTTTGGTTTGCTCTCTTGTGCATATTACAGCACAGTAATTGTACACCATTCTTTGGACTATTTGAATAAGTGTATTTATAAAAAATTATTAGTACTTTTTTGTGACATGCTTATTTGTTGTCTTTGTGTCACTTGCTCCATTCTGTCATTTTATAAATTAAGTTATTGACACAGAAACAGAGCAGCAAGTGCAATCAAATTAATGCAGCAGCTGGGCTGTTTGAAAAATGGCAGTTTGCATTTGTTATTATAGTCAGTACTTTCAATTTGTTAACTTGTTCATGTATAGAAATGAAAATACCCATTAACATGTCATCATTCTGACTGTTTTAACTTTCATGAAAGGTAATTTGTAATAAAATAAATCTATGGATGAAATCCTTGGCTTTCACGTACTGTACTAGGAAGTTCACTAATTGTATCTTCTGGCAATGTATTGTTCCTTCTTTGATGTGTACAGAATGACATGGACATCTAAATCATTGCTACTATGTCTTTGAAATTGTACACAATTCAAATGCTTTTCAAATTTCAACTAAATATTACTACGGCAATTTAGTTTTGCATTTGTTTGTACTTTACTGTGCCAGTAGTCCTCTCTTATAAGGTCACCCATTCTTTAGAGGTACAAGGGTTGTAATGAGTGTGTTTGTACTTTACTGTGCCAGTAGTCCCCTCTTATTATGTCACCCGTTCTGTAGAGGTAAAATGGCTGTAATGTGTGTGTTTGTACTTTACTGTGCCAGTAGTCCCCTCTTATAAGGTCACCCGTTCTGTAGAGGTACAAGGGCTGTAATGTGTGTGTTTGTACTTTACTGTGCCAGTAGTCCCCTCTTATAAGGTCACCCATTCTGTAGAGGTACAAGGGCTGTAATGTGTGTGTTTGTACTTTACTGTGCCAGTAGTCCCCTCTTATAAGGTCACCCATTCTGTAGAGGTACAAGGGCTGTATTGTGTGTGTTTGTACTTTACTGTGCCAGTAGTCCCCTCTTATAAGGTCACCCGTTCTGTAGAGGTACAAGGGCTGTAATGTGTGTGTTTGTACTTTACTGTGCCAGTAGTCCCCTCTTATAAGGTCACCCATTCTGTAGAGGTACAAGGGCTGTACTGTGTGTGTTTGTACTTTACTGTGCCAGTAGTCCCCTCTTATAAGGTCACCCGTTCTGTAGAGGTACAAGGGCTGTAATGTGTGTGTTTGTACTTTACTGTGCCAGTAGTCCTCTCTTATAAGGTCACCCATTCTTTAGAGGTACAAGGGTTGTAATGTGTGTGTTTGTACTTTACTGTGCCAGTAGTCCCCTCTTATTATGTCACCCGTTCTGTAGAGGTAAAATGGCTGTAATGTGTGTGTTTGTACTTTACTGTGCCAGTAGTCCCCTCTTATAAGGTCACCCGTTCTGTAGAGGTACAAGGGCTGTAATGTGTGTGTTTGTACTTTACTGTGCCAGTAGTCCCCTCTTATAAGGTCACCCGTTCTGTAGAGGTACAAGGGCTGTAATGTGTGTGTTTGTACTTTACTGTGCCAGTAGTCCCCTCTTATAAGGTCACCCATTCTGTAGAGGTACAAGGGCTGTACTGTGTGTGTTTGTACTTTACTGTGCCAGTAGTCCCCTCTTATAAGGTCACCCGTTCTGTAGAGGTACAAGGGCTGTAATGTGTGTGTTTGTACTTTACTGTGCCAGTAGTCCCCTCTTATAAAGTCACCCGTTCTGTAGAGGTACAAGGGCTGTAATGTGTGTGTTTGTGTGCGTTTGGTGTTTAAATCCGTGACCCTGCATTTTACAATATATTGCCGTGAAATGACAAAAGTGAGCAAGTGACGATGGTTTTTTAATATCGGACAAAACATATTTTGGTTTGCTCTCTTGTGCATATTACAGCACAGTAATTGTACACCATTCTTTGGACTATTTGACTAGTAGTCCCCTCTTAAAAGGTCAGCTGTTCTGTAGAGGTACAAGGGCTGTAATGTGTGTGTTTGTACTTTACTGTGCCAGTAGTCCCCTCTTAAAAGGTCAGCTGTTCTGTAGAGGTACAAGGGCTGTAATGTGTGTGTTTGTACTTTACTGTGCCAGTAGTCCCCTCTTATAAGGTCACCCGTTCTGTAGAGGTAAAAGGGCTGTAATGTGTGTGTTTGTACTTATCTGTGCCAGTAGTCCCCTCTTATAAGGTCACCCGTTCTGTAGAGGTACAAGGGCTGTAATGTGTGTGTTTGTACTTTACTGTGCCAGTAGTCCCCTCTTATAAGGTCACCCGTTCTGTAGAGGTACAAGGGCTGT
The DNA here is from genome assembly GCA_963662155.1 of Lamellibrachia columna. NCBI lineage: Eukaryota > Metazoa > Annelida > Polychaeta > Sabellida > Siboglinidae > Lamellibrachia > Lamellibrachia columna. The sequence continues at coordinate 22,333,295 of OY759264.1, forward strand.
AATGTGTGTGTTTGTACTTTACTGTGCCAGTAGTCCCCTCTTATAAGGTCACCCATTCTGTAGAGGTACAAGGGCTGTAATGTGTGTGTTTGTACTTTACTGTGCCAGTAGTCCCCTCTTATAAGGTCACCCGTTCTGTAGAGGTACAAGGGCTGTAATGTGTGTGTTTGTACTTTACTGTGCCAGTAGTCCCCTCTTATAAAGTCACCCGTTCTGTAGAGGTACAAGGGCTGTAATGTGTGTGTTTGTGTGTGTTTGGTGTTTAAATCCGTGACCCTGCATTTTACAATATATTGCCGTGAAATGACAAAAGTGAGCAAGTGACGATGGTTTTTTAATATCGGACAAAACATATTTTGGTTTGCTCTCTTGTGCATATTACAGCACAGTAATTGTACACCATTCTTTGGACTATTTGACTAAGTGTATTTATAAAAATTAATAGTACTTTTTTTGACATGGTTATTTGTTGACTTTGTGTCACTTGCTCCATTTTGTCATTTTATAAATTAAGTTATTGACACAGAAAAATGTTGTGACATAGAGCAGCAAGTGCAATCAAATAACCCTTGAATAACTCCCCTTAAGAAACAATGAGGCAGGTCTTATGACAGAATTATATGACCATGTGTAATAATCAACTGACATTTTCAGAATTAGGTAATGCTTTGATTTTTTTATTTGGCAATGCTCAAAGTTCGGGCATGCGACCTTTTCCAGTTTTTGTGTCAATAAGGTATAACCATTGCTATTTGTTGTTGTGCAGTGATTTGTAATAGTTTCATAAATTTGTCACTTGCTAATTTGGGAGAAAAGATAACTAGACAGAACAGTGATATTTCAACTGCAGTATGTAAAGGATTGTGCACAGTGCAAATACGGTGATCATAACACTTGACCAACAATCTCATTCTGAAAGTTGAAATTTGTAAAATATCGAGTTTAAGGCTGAATTGTTCTGAAGATATAGTAACTACATTCCTATTGAACTAAGAAGTCATTACAAGTATCATGTTGCAAGACTAAGGAGCTTTTGTAAATTGTTCATATATACAGCAGAACCCCTATAAAGAGAAACTGAGATAAAGTAACCTGTTTATAGGGGTGGCTTGATTACAGAACAGAGGTTAGTCAGATCATCTACAGATGTGCAAATCTGGCAAAAAGGCTGTGATAGAGTGGCCTTTTTCAAGGGGTGGCTGCTTGAAGGGGTCCTACTTGTACAGTAATTGATCTGCAAAGAATCACTGGCATGCCACACCATTGGTGCAATATTGTCCAAAAATTGCCCCCTTTTACAACCTGGAACCAAGATCCTAGATTGAACCCTGTAGTTATATATGCATACATATTATCTTTGCATACAATGATCTATTAATAATCATATGCCGTTTTCAAAAAAATCTTAAGAAACGTTTTGTGCAAGAAATCAATATACCATTTCATTAACGATTACTTAATCAATTCAATGCAAACAAATTATTAGAAAAGTTATTTTGAGTGAAAAATTTACAAATAATGAAAGTCCAAACTATAGCACGCGAGACGAGGAAATCGGTTTAATTCAATATTTTTTCAATTTTACCACATTGTTCCAATTACTTCAACTTTTATAACAAGTCAGGCATGTCATAACTTTCCACACACTTTATAAAACACATACACATATACTTGAATTGAATATAATATTATAACGTTAATCTAAGTTTTGTTTTGTATATTTAACACGTTTCAATTATTCCTACTTTAATGACAAGACTGGCTTTAGCCTTTGCCATACATCTTCCATAAAAGGACAATTACTGTCTCGTGGCCAAGAATGAGACGCGCACCATAATAATAATATATGGTATGCATGCAAAGTCGTTTTTATCTGGGTATGAATATCATAAGTGTTCCGTGTTATATTATATAACAAAATATATTTTGCTCAAACAAGACTCTCTATCGTTATTGTTGTATACATAGGCTGTGACGTCTCTAACGTGCGATCAAGCGAGATTTCAATGGGTTGAATCTAAGAATTTGACACCGCCTGTCACCAGTGACCGTAAATGACAGTAGTCGGTATCTATACACATAACCAACTTATTAAAAATTTTCGTTTAACATCCTATACATCAAATAAATAAAACTATCAGATAAAACCATTTCAGCAACATTAGTGATACTAGTCTTTTAGTCAATTATAAATTGGCTGTCTTTATGCAGGAACCATAATGAATCATATGATGTATGCCGATGACCTTTGTGTTTTTTCACCTAGTGTTGCGGGGTTGAGAAAACTAACCGATTGTTGTGCCGAGTATGGCAATATGTTTGATATAACATACAATGCCAACAAATCTTTCTGTATGGTTATTGATAACAAACCTAGGGACAAGAAAAATATTCATCCTGTTGTTATCAATAACCATACACTACCTTACACTGCGAAAGATTGTTACTTAAACTAAAAGCCCATGGTATAGGTAATAATGTAATCAACTGGATAGAAAAGTGGCTTACACACAGAAGACAGAGAGTAATAGTAGACGGTGAGATTTCAAACTGGAAATTGGTTTTGAGTGGAGTACCACAGGGATCAGTATTAGGCCCTATACTGTTTTTAATATATATAAATGATCTAGAAGATGACATATCTAGCAAAGTACTCAAATTTGCAGATGACACAAAAGTATTCAGAAAGGTTACAAATGATACAGATAAACAAAGTTTACAGGATGATCTAGATAAATTAGTTAAATGGTCAGAAAAATGGCAAATGTTATTCAATTTTGGGAAATGCAAATGTATACACATAGGACACGGAAACATGGACGAAGAATATAAAATGGGGGATGCTGTACTAGGTAGAACCACACAAGAAAAGGACTTAGGAGTAACATTTAGTGCTGACATGAAAGTTTCAGAGCAATGTGGGATTGCTGCTTCAAAAGGAAATCAAATTCTAGGGTTAATTAGGAGAACTATCATGTATAAGGAGAAACAGCTAATTGTACCCCTGTACAAAGCAATAGTTAGACCACATTTGGAATATTGTATTCAAGCATGAAGGCCGTATCGTAAAAAGGCATAGACAAGCTAGAAAGAATACAACGAAGAGCAACCAAAATGATTCCAGAATTGAGAGACCTTAGTTATGAAAGTCGCTTATTACAATGTGGTTTGACAACGCTAGAGACCAGGAGACTAAGAGGAGACCAAATAAAAGAAATTTTTAGCCTTTTATGCCAGTTGGAAAAATCCGACAATATACTTTTTTGTGAATTATCCTCACACTTTTATTTATTATCGAAGTCCATTGATTAAACATTGGATTGATCAATTGTATGCTTTTAATTCATGATGTTTGTACTTTTATACAAATATATTTTTTATCATGACTTATCTTATATATATTTTTACTACACGTCGTCATGTATGTTTATATATATATTTTTCTCACTACATGTACCTCTATTGTTCATCATGTGTGTATATGTATGTGTTTTTTTTACCTGTATGTATTTATAATATTATGGGCTCTTGCCTGAAATAAAGGCTAAAGCATTATTATTATTATTATTAGTCGAATGTACCACCCACAGCGCAAGCGCACAGTCCACCACAAACTCCTGCGTTAGGCCAAGTTTGAAGTAAACCACTTGAGACTAAACACTGTCACTGCCCCGTGGTCACTGCCCTCCACTGGCACTGGCGACAAGTGCAATGATAAACACCGATCCGTGACACGTTAAATACAATGCATACTAATGTGATTTTCTATCATCAACTTACTTAGCTTTCCTTGTACCGTCCAAAATGTCATTGGCTTTTTGCGCCTTTACTTTAGCATATACTCGGAAACTAACGAGGCATTTTCAGGAAATACGCCTGCAATTTTCATCCGGAAACTCGTAGCTATTCTACAGTCAATCTCAAAATTGTGGATTTCAAGAACGTGTCGGGAGACGTTACTGAAACATTTCAGCTGCTGAACACGATGCGTCCGCCTCAGATAGTGCTAATATAATACATATTGAAAAACGTTAATTGCAAAGTAGTCACATTGTAAAGGCTATGCTTTTCTATAAGCAGCTTTAAACTTTAACCGATGTTACGGAAACAAACTATTGTAATAAGACTCCGGGTTGTCACGTGCACGGTAATACCCTGGGAAATCCCCTAGTGATCATGCATCTACTTTAAGTTTTCTTGGTTTCCATCCCTGGTGGACAAGTTTGCAACTAAACATTATGTTTTGTATCATCTATCTTACGTCTATCTTCTTGGTTATATGAATGGTTCTCAGAATGTGCTTTGTTAACTAACTTCTGTCTCGCACATTGGTCCGAGTGTTTTAAGTTTAAATTACGCTAAAAAATATATCAGCACTAAGCAACTTTATGTATTTCGCCACCTAGCGACATAATTCACAACAACTCGCCAAACTCTCCCGGAAATTAATAGTCTGTATAGTTCTAGATGTAATAAAAGTGAGTCAACATCCAGTTTCGTGCGCAAAACTAACAGTCTAAGGAACTAGGACGCCCGAATCATATGACATTGTGGCAGTCAAATAGCTGCATTCTTATTACAATAAACGAGAACATCGAGGCCTCATTGGCAAATTGCGACGGTGTGCATAACGTTACGCCATTGTGTATGGAATAAAATCATCTGAATAATTTACCCTGATCGTTAGAACGGGAAAATCGCGAGGGTGTGTATAAAGTTACGCCATTGTTATTCATGTTTATTAGCATTCAAATACACGTGTTAATGTATAATTCACCAGATTCACCACACAGCAATTTTGCAGTTACACATATTGTATCAACTTAACGAACCTTTCCAAGATAAATGTGAATATTAATATATATTCGAATAAACATCTAAGAGTATGACTAAGCATGATAATTGTTTTGTTTACCTCAAATGATTGGGGTATAATAATTGTTAATACCGTGTTGCGCGGGATGGCCGGGGTTCGATTCCACGAGATGACTTTTCGGAGCTTATGAAATTTCATTTATCCCACATTGCCTCTGTCTTTTGGTTGAGGCACACATAAACCTTAGATAACTTCTATCTGGTGTCAATGCCAGTGAAAGTAAACAAAACAACACACACACACACACACACACACACACACACACACACACACACACACACACACACACACACACACACACACACACACACACACACACACACACACACACACACACACACACACACACACACACACACACACACACACACACACACACACACACACACACACACACACACACACACACACACACACACACACACACACACACACACACACACACACACACACACACACACACACACACACACACACACACACACACACACACAACATAAACATAAAGCGGCAATGAAAGAATATTAAAAATTATAAAATCTAAGCCGAATTAATGAGAGGGTATGTATATGATTTGCACAATGTAAGGAACAATGACCCGGGATGATTAATTGTGACCCATGATGATATAGATGAATCGGTGAATCGGTTTGAAAATAGACGTTTTATGTGGAGTTACGACCAACAACAACATATATGAACGAAAAGTGAATATCTTCAATTGAGAATGCCGCATTGTTTACTGCATTACGCTACGCAGGTGCACATATTATACTAGATTGATAGACTGTCAGAGGCAGGTGGCGTCAAAGCAACGACGAATAATTAAAGTATACACCTACTGTGATTAAATAAAAACGCAGTTGGTAGTTGGACTGATATTGATAGAGGGAGGTAGACACACGCATTTTATTACACCAACTAAATCATACGTACAATAATAATATAGACGAATACAAATCAGAAAATTAGTTACTAATTTACACCGCAGCAAAATACAAATACTTTGGTCAGGGAAACCGTCACTAAGACCACAACATGGTCTCTAGCGCGAGGCCACCTTTGCAATAATAAAGTATTTATATTAGTAGGTATTCCTTAATCACAAACAGACACGTGCAAATATAAGTACGTATCTATATATACATAACATGCATGGTATTATATACATACATATACACACCGATTTACATATTCAAAGCATATATAATAAACACATAGACATAAATTTGCATACACATAACTACATATACTAGTGTCATTGTTATGACACGTATGCTAATTGTCAAGACTATAGCTATGTAGATATTGTAACGATTTTTTTAAGTCATATGATGTCGCACCCTACTGCAGATGCACGAAAAGGTGTCGTGTCTTCTTACTAGCTCATCCTCTCTCGCAACAAACACTGTTTTTCTCAGTTCTCTGGTGACATGTCTTGAAAGTTCCACGCAAGGCGCAAATTACCCAGTGGTTTTAATCAAAGCTTTGCTAACGCTAATAAAATGTTCAACCCGTCGGCGTTGGCTCGTTACGTCAGCGGGTTTGTTACGTCAGCATGGTTGCTCACCAAAAATAAGAATGTAATTGTTGTGTTAATAGTGTTAAAACTACTATCTTGTAACATATAATGTCTGTGGTACCTTCACTGCCAACCACTACATATGGCAAAAGACTGTGGCTTGGACCTTTGGCTTAAACATTGCATTTGTTTATGTAACATGTATCATGGTAGCATGGTAAGCTAATGTGTGACTAAGTTTGCCCTCCCCTTTAGCCTCCCATTTGCGAGATTCTATATACGTCACTGGGTAAAGGCGATGCAGCGAGTTATCGTCTGGCCGAAATGAGTGCGGCCACGTTGAACTGACTATGGTGGAGCTGAACGATCGCAAAGGTGTACTCTATTAATATAAATAACCGAAACATGTTGAATGTGATATTTACATTGAATGAGATTAGTAGCACCCAGGTTAGAGCGCCGGACTGACGATGGAGAAAACCAGGATTCACATAATTGTAACATTTAACAAGATTTAACAAGATTGCCATCTCGAACAACAAGTTCCAGATGGCAAGTGGACAAGGAAGCCAATGGCTTATCGAGAGTCCAACAATTTTCTCATCTATGTGTAGCCCGCCCTTAACAGATATCTGTCAATTCTATTTTTAAACATATTCACACTACTAGCATTAACACAATCATTTGGCAGTTTGTTCCATTCATTTATCACCCTCTGTGAGAAAGAGTACTTTCTCATGTCCAACCTACACTGCTCCTTAACTAATGCTGCTTTGTGACCTCTGGTTCTACTGCCTTCTTTAAGTTTGAAGAACATATTCCTATTAACATCCTCATAAACGTTCACTATTTTAAACACTTCTATTTGGTCTCCTCTTAGTCTCCTGGTCTCTAGTGTTGTCAGACCACACTGTAATAAGCGACTTTCGTATCTAAGGTCTCTTAATTCTGGAATCATCTTAGTTGCTCTTCGTTGTATTCTTTCTAGCTTGTCTATGTCTTTTTACGATATGGCCTCCATGCTTGAATACAATATTCCAAATTTGGTCTAACTATTGCTTTGTACAGGGGTACAATTAGATGTTTCTCCTTATATGTGATAGTTCTCCTAATTAGCCCTAGAATTTGATTTCCTTTCGAAGCAGCAATCCCACATTGCTCTGACAGTTTCATGTCAGCACTAAATGTTACTCCTAAATCCTTTTCTTGTGTGGTTCTACCTAGTACAGCACCCCCCATTTTATATTCCTCGTCCATATTTCCATGTCCTATGTGTATACATTTACACTTCCCAAAATTGAATAACATTTGCCATTTTTCTGACCATTTAACAAATTTTTCTAGATCATCCTGTAATTTTTTTTTATCTGTATCATTAGTAACCTTTCTGAATACTTTTGTGTCATCTGCAAATTTGAGTACTTTGCTAGATATGTCATCCTCCAAATCATTTATATATATTAAAAACAGTATAGGGCCTAATACTGATCCCTGTGGTACCCCACTCAAAACAGATTTCCAGTTTGAAATCTCACCATCTACTATTACTCTCTGTCTTCTGTGTGTAAGCCATTTTTCTATCCAGTTGATTACATCATTGCCTATACCATGGGCTTTTAGTTTAAGTAACAATCTTTGATGTGGCACTTTATCGAAAGCTTTCTGAAAATCTAAGTAGACAACATCCACTGGTGACCCGTCATCTACCCACTTTGTAATTTCTTCCAAAAAACATAAGAGATTGGTTAGACATGACCTTGCTTTTAGGAATCCATGTTGAGATGTATTTATTAATTTATGTTTTACAAGGAATTCCACTATGTGGTCTCTAATTAATGTTTCGAGTAATTTACATACAACTGATGTTAAACTCACTGGTCTGTAATTTTCTGGCTTCTTCCTCGATCCCTTCTGAACATTGTTCAACACAAGCATTGCATATACAATTAACTAAAATGTGCCAACGTCAAATATATGTGCCCGTTTAAAAAATGTGTGTGTGTGTGTGTGTGTGTGTGTGTGTGTGTGTGTGTGTGCGCGCGCGCGTGTGTGTGTATATGTGTTCGTTTGTGTGTGTGTGTGTGTTTGTGTGTGAGTGTTTTTTTTGTGTGTATGTGTGTGCGTGTGTGTGTATAACGCCGCGCAAGAAAAACCTGCAGAATATACAAGGAACGTGCTTAGCGACAATTACTCGGCTTGGCAATGCTGTCAATTAGCGAAATAGGACAACATAATGTTTAGCAAGACCGAGAATGATGCATTTGATGCTGCAGGTGTGTGTGTGTGTGTGTGTGCGTGTGTGCGTGCGTGCGTGCGTGTGTGTGTGTGTGTGTGTTTGTGTGTGCGTGCGTGCGTGCGTGCGTGTGTGCGAGTGTGCGGGTGTGCGTTTGTGTTTATTTGTGTATGTTCGTGTATGTTCGTGTATGTGCCTGTGTATTGTGTGTTTATGTGTGAGTATGTGTGTGTGTGTGTGTGTGTGTGTGTGTGTGTGTGTGTGTGTGTGTGTGTGTGTGTGTGTGTGTGTGTGTGTGTGTGTGTGTGTGTGTGTGTGTGTGTGTGTGTTTGTGTGTGTGTGTGTGTGTGTGTGACACCATGCGTCGGATTAGTATTGACAAGATGTTGTCGGACTTCATTGCTTCCAAAACGCCAAACATTTAATTAGTGTTTAAGAAAGTTCAACCTATGTAAATCAGATATGACTATTCAAGTGATCACACATGTAGAACCGTTGGTAACTAATGTTGTTGTAAGTAATTGAATGTTACTCTTTAATTTCATGATATTAAATGTAAGGTTTGTATTTTACTGTCTGTATTTTATTTTATTATTTTCTGGTATATTTTTGTACACTGTATTGTATTATATGTAAGATTGTAGGCCATTATCAATGCTTATGCTTAGTTGAACAAACATTAATGTATGGGGCTACATCCATAGTCAATACCATGCGTCTCGTTCTTATGAAATACGTACGATATACGACGTATAATAGCATACACGTCATATTGTGATGTACGATTACACACTATAACATTTGCCAACATGAATAATAATGTCACTGCACCTCCTTGGATAATGAACCATTCACAACTAATCACTTAATATCACTTGTTTTCAAATTGCCTTGAACTGTGTCAGCTGCGTATGTTGTATATTTTAAAATTTGTACATAACTGTGGCTCCTGTAAGAGCAGCTAATTCTTAGCCTTAATGGGAGTTTCCTGGCCCTTTATTTGATAGTTATGTTATATTGATATACTTAACGTTTATACTTACATATTCACTTGTTAAGTGGCATGTATATGGGCCAAGCAATAACAACATGTAACAATATTTAACACAATTGCATTCAAAGGCAAAACAACCAGATGACAACTGGAAAAGAACGACTTATCGAGCGTCCAACAATTTTGTTATCTATGGGTAATCCACCCTTCTGGGATATTTGTGTTTAATCATATTCACGTTGTATCATTCACACAATATGTAGATAATGTGTGCCATTCATGTATTGTCCTCTGCGACAATGATATCCGAACTAAGCTGATACTTCTGTAATGTTTGTTCATGTCTTCTAGTCATATTGTCTTTCTTAAGTGAGAAGAACTACTTCTATCAATATTTCCATACCCATTCAATATATACAAATACATAAATTTAATCGACTTTTAACCTCCTTTTCTCTAATGTTGTTAATCCACATTCTTTTAGGCGCTCTTCGTAATATATGGATGATCTCCAAACTTTAATGAACATCTCGCTGTTCTGTAGTTGGACAATGACGGCGTTGGATTCTACCCAGAAAGCATTCATTGCGGCCACGTCATTGTGGCTTGTCACGTCGTTCTTGGCTAACGTCTGTGTCATTGTCGTTATAATGAGAATAAAGAAAACGCGGACTGTGACGAACATGTTCCTCAGCAACCTGGCCGTGTCTGACCTCATCCTCATATCGTTCGCTATTCCTATGCAACTTCATGACGTCACGCACTCGAAAAACTACTACGAATGTACGTTTACTTGAATTGTTGTGCTCGTATATGAATATATAATACATAACTATGTCACTGTGCGCTCCCGTGACCGAAAAGATATTCGCATTACACGTGCCATGCGTGGAACTGTTGCCTGCTCAAAGGATCATCGCCTGTCTGGCGACATGGCATGACACGGAAATTCCACAATACCTCAGAAATGCTAACATCGTCGCCATCTACAAAAAGGGAGATAACTCAGACTGTGGGAAATGCCGAGGCATTGTCCTATTATTCATTGTTGGGAAGATACCCGCCCGAGCTCTCCTGAATTGCCTGCTCCCGTTGACCGAAGATATACTCTTTGAAACCCAGTGTGGCTTTAGACCATTTCGAGGAACCACCGATCTGATATCTTTGTGGCCAGACAAATTCAGGAGAAATGTCGGGAACAAAATCAGGAACTATTCATGGCCTTTATTGACTTGACCAAGGCCTTCGACTCCATCAGTCGTGAAGCTCTTTGGAAAGTCTTGTCCAGGTTTGGGTGCCCTGTCAACCTCATCAAAATCCTGAGACTTCTTCATGATAAAATGACTGCAACCGTCCTCTTCAATGGGACTGATACGGAGCCTTTCACCATCCAAACATGGGTCAAGCAAGGATGCGTTATAGCACCGACCCTTATCACTGTCTTCCTATGTATTACCACTCTACTATAAGGGAGTAAGGCTTGGATTACTTACCGATGTCACCTACAACCAGCATCGAGGCAATGATCATACAAAATCAGCTCCGCTGGACTGGCCACTGTGTCAGAATGCCAGACTCCCGCCTCCCCCGTCAAGTAGCATTCTCGCAGCTGATTCATGGATTGAGAACACGTAAATACTACATGACCAAGGGTCATATTAACATCAATACTTGGGAGGACATGGCTGCTGACCGTCTACTTTGGCGCCGCAGCTTCCATCAGGCAGCGGCCCGCTTCGAGACTGACCGCCTACTTCACGAGGTGGAGAAGCGGCAGAGGAGAAATGACAAGGAGATGTCTCAAAAACTGCACATCTTCCTTCCACCCGGAACCTCCTGCCCCCACTGCAATAAGATCTGCAAGTCAAGAATCGGGCTTCTGAGTAACATCAGGACCCACGACCAACCCCTGGCAGATGTCATCATCGTTTCGAGGGACCGCTGATGATATCATCAGCGGTCCCTATATATATATATATATATATATATATATATATATATATATATATATATATATATATATATATATATATATATATATATATATATATAGTTTTCGTTTAGGCACAACCATGTCATATTAGTACTACTTTTAATACTGTTTAAATGCATGCTACAGTGAAGCACTCTCAACATGTTTTTATGTCATGTCAAAGCGATGACCGCCACTTTTAAACAATATTTGTTTCCAGCCAGCATCGAATGTCGCGTGGTGATGTCACTTCCGTTGTTGTGCATCACGTGCTCCATCTACACTATGGTTGCCTTGGCTGAAGAGCGCTACCGAGCGATAGTGAGTCAGCCCCCTCGGCTGTTGACAAAACGTATCGCCATGACAACCATCTGCATCGTTTGGTGTGTGGCCTTGACAGTGTGCTTGCCCACGTTTCTAGAATACGAAATACGCACAAGACACCAAGGCAACCATACGTTCAAGTTGTGCTTAGACGTCGCGCCATACGAGTCTAGTGTGATGCAAGGCATCATAGTTCTCTGTGTGTCTTACGTCATTCCTCAAGTAAGCGCATGACATACGTTTGTAACTACTTCTTCATTGTTTCTATCCTTTTGTGGTAAGGGAGTAAACCACAGCACGCCACATTCCTCCTTTTTTATATAGTGTTTCGAATTGTACAACTTTTCTTTCTTTTAAGA